>OX453242.1:19681963-19906354 GCA_949709985.1 Luffia ferchaultella | reverse complement strand
GTAGATAGTACACCACAGACTTAAACGTCGCAAGTAGCAATGCCGGTTGACAAATCAAGCCAGAGGGTTGCTCATAAGTGGTACAGGAAAGTTGAGTAAATGCGGCGAATTCAAATCACCTGCTTAGTATGTAAAGCGACACCTGCCGGCCGACAGATGGTTGGCATAAAAACAACCTCCCTTCGCCTACGCAGGACCGTCTGGAATAATGCTGGCTTAAAAAAAATACGGATCAAATTATTTTGGAGGCCACGAGCTTGTTGCAACCACGAGGTTGAAGTCTTATTGAGTAACAAATAAATACATAAATGTTTTCCCAGAAATCGACTGATACGTTGTTGTAATGTAGTGATAACCACATTTGTTACTCAATTAAAATTCTCTTGATGTCATATCAATTTTAAATTGTAAATATACCTGATAGAATATAAATCTCGTAGAACGTATAGGCTCATTAGACGATAATTTCAACTATCATTTAAAAATCCAGAAGAATTGTAACTGTTAATTTACTTATGACAAATTTATCGATTCCATCAAATTAACGTAACTCAAGACGTGCTAATATTTTTCACGAAGTGCTATTTCAGATATTGTTTGTTACACTACTGCACGTAAAAATGAAAATGAGATTATTGAGTGAAACTATTAGAATAGTAAAAATACTTTAAAAATCTCGGCAAAATATAAAAAAGATAGACAACATTTAACTACAGTTTGTTATGTATGTATGTATGTTACATAAAATTCGAATAAACTCGTATCGTATCAAACCTAATGACAATGTTACTGCAGATTTTCTATCATTAAATGTGTCTGTCTTTCTGTGTATTTACGAAATTTTAGGAAGTTATGCTCATCTCAAAAATAGTAAATAGTTTAGAATAAAAAAAATATATCGTGACGAGTTTCCACTTGTAGTTATCGGTGGCCACTATAAGACTAGTAAGACCAGTACGAGTACATATAAGACGGTCTGGAGGAAGGTGTGGTTAAAACAATTGGTCAGAGACGACATAAAAATCTAAATTTTGAGGGAAAAGAATATTTCCATTCGTTTTGAGTTTCAATCAGTGTAGTAGGAGTTAAAGGGCTAAGAAATTATCACTTTATAAGGTTATATTTTTTTACTACTGCCAAATTTTTTGATATAGCTTTACATCTTGAGTATTCTTAAACGGCTCTCCGTTTCCGGCTCCGGCTCATAGAAAGACGAGCATATTTGATGACAAGAGGGCTTTACAAATCTACCGTATTATGTGCTTAAGCGCGATACGATACATTAAAAAAACGGCCTCGGCCAACGGTCTATAAATTGGAAGAACTCGCATGGGTCCGGTTTTGTAAACCGCCGCCGTGCGTACGGAATGTGACCCAGACCGATGCACGCGGCATAGGTGAGATGACTCACGACAACTTTGGAGTTTTTTTTATTTACATCATTATAACTGTATAGCAACGCCTCCACCCTAAAACTTAGAAAGCTCACATGTACGCGTGGGCTGGTATAAAGACCACGCTTGCGTTATTTTAATTATAAAATGATCGTATTAAGTTATTCATAGACCGGTAAAGGTTAACAAATTTAAATAATGGAAGTCCTTGAAGGTTATAATTACTTTCTTTTGAAAATCAGATAACGTATTGTAATCAGGTAATTGCAATTATTTAAATTAATCGAGTCATTTGCCTTAACGAGATCTAACGGAATTCCGTCGACGACAAATTAGGATGAAGAAAATTCCGGCTCGTTTACCTAATTTTAACCGCGCAGCTTCATACATCGGAAAGACAAAGGCTTAGGAATTTGTCTGGGAAAGGTTTTCTGAGTATCTACTCAAGGCAGTCTGCAAACTCAGTAAATAGATTATGAGACCCGCTTCCTGAATAATATAACCACAACCTACCACAACATACAAATGTAGACAACTAAAGTGTTAGAATCAACAAAATTACTAAAATTTGTTTTATTGTAAAATCGTCAAATAAATTTTATATAATGATATATATCGTAAATAGGGATCACGTTTGCGATTTTATTTGAATCGAGGTAAAGAGTGTTGAAAGAGCAACTTTATTATAAAATATATCTCAAAGGCGTATTTTGACTCAAGTGATGTAATATTTATTATTTGTCTAAGTATCATGTTCCACCAGAATTTTCTAAAACCATCAACAAACACGTTCTGTAGCATATCATTGAGGGTCCTTTGTAGGGATATCGCGTCTTTATTTATTCGGTCCAACATGTCTATATAATGACGCAATACTCCTAAGAATTCCTGGCGCGTCTATCTATTTTGTGGAGAATACCACGCTCTGTGGATTTAGGAATGCTTTGTGAATGCCACTCGAAAGAAGAATATCCTATAATAATGGAAAAAGCACCAACAAAATTATCTAAGTCATTATTAATATTACTATACAGGTAGACATAGAAAAACAGACGGATGATATTTAGTACATTTTTTGAATATATCGAGCGTCACCCAATGAACAAATATGTTGACAAATAATGATCACATTTCCTTTTTCGTGAACTTTAACGCTAGAAATTTTGATATACAACCGCAAACGCCTACAGCAATATCGTTACAAATTACAAATCGTCGAATCCAATTAATCAACGGCCGATTACAGTTGCATAAATTCCGAAAGCCCCGAGGGGCTGTACGTAAAGTAAATTAATTATTCATCGATCTTTCAAGACCATAGTAACTGTTCGAAATACAAGAACGTTAGAACTGAGTATAATTACGAACATATTCCAGGAAAACGTAAATATGAAGTCAAGGAATACATTTAAATGCCAGTTGCAGCGTCAACGCTCACGCCCGCGGTCACGACACGGGAAACATTCTATCACTGATACCAGTATGCAAATTAGCTCGCCTACTCTATGTGTACTCTCGCGTAGAAGGGAGAAAGTTAACTAACGAAAAGACATAATTCAGTTCCAGTCAGTCGTTTGCCGGTTTATAAGAAAGTATAGGCCTTTTTAATAGGTACCGAAGTATAAACCTGTTCACGAATCTAATTTTTTGTTCACGAAATATAGTTCGTGTAGGTACCTACAACTTTAGAAGTTTTAAATGTCAAGGTGAATATGAAACGAACAAAAGTGTTATAATTATATTCCATAATATTATTTTTAAAATATTGCATACCCTAGCGTATGCCTTAGATGTGTACGTTTCATCGTGTAAAATAAAATTCAATTTTAAATATACACACTGCTGTTTTCCATAAATAACGAATCTGAGATATAAATGATATATTATAGATAAATATTAATCAATACGACAGCACATATATCATAATAATAAAAAATATATAAAAAAAAGGAAATCAGTAACGAAAAAATCAAGGCAACAATCCCAACATTCCATTTTCATTGACGGAGTTATGCACTTTATTATTGATACCTTCGTATTGGGTTATAGCACTCACAACGCAAAAATAATACACTCATACACAACACGTAACAAAAATAACCCGTACCGAGTAAATTAAAAGTTTAAATACATCGGAGACAGATCGCAAGCAACGCAAGAACGACGCGCAATCGGACACCCGACCGACTCTAGCACGGACGGACTAACTTTGTTGACAAGCGGTGAACGTGGTCGAGCGAGCGAGCCGCGCCGCCATATTACTCTCCTTCGGCAATCTCCGGCGTGTTTCGGCTGTATTCGGTTATACAAGTATTATGCTTGTTTACATAAAATTTTGTCTCATTAACGAATCCATGTTTATTAAATTATAATTCACGTGAATAAATTAAACAAGTACATAAAGTAACGAAATTTAAATAATGTAGAGCCACTTTCAGCTTTAAAAGTGTCATAAATAGTGTGAAAAAATCATTATTATTATTAAATTATGACTTATTGAAAAAATTCAAAGTAATTATATAATTGATAACAAGGATTATAGTACTTCAAGTAAGTCAATTTAGTTATTAGGTTCGCCAATATAAAAGACTTCAACGAAACCAACGTAACTATAAAAGCTCTAACAAAAATATGAAGTAGGTAGGTAGGTACGTTCAGAGCCAGTTTTACATCCGGAACGAGAGAGCAAACTTATAAGCAGTTTTTTGTTGTGTCAGTAAGTACTTACTCTCGGAGGTCCACCTATCGTCTCGGCTCCCCTTAGCGAGTTCTTGTTGGCAGGAGGGAATAAATGCATAAATAAATCACGATACAAAGCGCTCAGCGTTCGAGGGCCACGGGCGGATCCAACCGGTCATGAACCTACTAAACTGGTTCTCTGAAGCGATATTGTTCTCTAAAGGCCTAGTTGATACGTTAAGGTTAATAGTTATTTATTTTAAACTATTAGTACCTACGTAAATTTTAATGCGTCTGTAACAGTTGTACCTAATTATCGTAATATAGGCTACTGTGCGTGTTTTTGATGTTTTTAATTTTCGTTTAATTACATTTGTATTCATTTAAAATTCAACATTTTATCCGTATGAATATATTCCTAAATATATTCCTCATAACAAAAAAAAAATTATAATCAAAAGTACATTAAACTAATATTTATTAAAATTGATGAATTTTCATTTTTAAATATTGAAATTAGTTATTTGTTCTATATTTAATGCATGGACGTATGATGTTGCGCGCGTCATGGAGTAGGTAAGCATGAAACAATTTTTGTTCAAAACACGCGTTATTCGAAAAAGGAGGTCAAAGTACGCGTTCGGGTACATATAACATTTTTATCTCGTTCGACCTCCCCGAACTTGAACTTATTTCATGCTTCCTTCGTGCGCAAACGACTTTCGTACATCTATGATTTTTTAGTAGTTTCTGTTTAGCGATAGAAAGTGAAGTGTAGAGGAGCTCTATTCCGAGTTTTTATATGATTTCACTTTTTTCTGTTTAACAGGCCCTAATACAATTAATAAACTATTGCATGTGTGAAAGTCAGAATCCTCCAAGTTACTATAGCATTTGGGTGACTTACAGTTTAGTCTAAAAACTGAACCGCAATGAAGCTAATTCCATCTCGTTTGGTAAAGTCAACAGCGCCATCGTGTGGCGAGTAGTAGAACCATGTCGTTATTAGTTTATAGTACTAACCAATAGATGTCACTACCTTAAATACTTGTCCTTGTCAAAGAAGATTAACTCTAGCTTACCTGAAACAAAATAAGCGTTTATTACATTTTGATCACGTTATTACTTCAGAAAAAAAAAAACATAATAAAAAATATTCCAGAATATTCTACAGAACATTAAAAATTCAACTTTAGGATGGATATTCAAACTTATGCTGTAGCAACCCCTACTATAATTGATAGATAATAGTAGGAGTTGACTCTATGGTATAGTTTGCGCCACGAGTGTAGAGATAATTGTATAAAAATATTTTTATTGAAGGCATAATTTTTTACATCAACACATTGGTGTTGAGTACTCGTACTAATGCTATCTAAGTAAAAAGGAACGTAGAAAACAGTGGCCATCTACTAATGCAAAAAAGGTTATATACGTGATATACGTTTCAGTTCGTTTGTTTCATCATGTGTTTAAGGCTCGTAGTACCCTTCTTTCACCACTTTTAACACATAACACGGAAACTGGATATGAAACATTGCAGTTGAGAGGCATATCTAAACCTAATTTACCTTGTATCTTGCAATTAAAAACTAGGAAAATATATGTAATATCGTTTATTGCTTCATCTCTTTTACAACTGTTTGCAAAAAATATATTTTGATTGCAAGGTAGCGTTCGTATGTTCACTTATCGCTCTGTATTTACATGGTCACACCTTGTTTCTTACGTGTCTAGTCTTTTTCTCACTTTTTAAAGATGTGAAAAGCCGCAAAAATGTCTTTTCCTCTCATTTTAAATAGTTATGGGAAGACGCAAAAATATTTTTTATGGCTAACCTACTTTAATGCATATATGTCAAACACACTTGTCCCTTTTTTTTCTAAAATGTCTACAAAGCCTAATGAGACATTTTGGGTGTAAAATATCTATAATAGATATATATATTATACTAAAAATAATTAGATATTTATATCAGTTGTTTAGTACCCATAATACAGACTACGCTTAGTTTAGGACTACAATTGTCGTGTGTGAGATGTCCCAGGTACTATTATTCCCATACAAGATATTTCGTCGATATAAAAACGGAGTCAAATGCATTTGCATGTAAACGAGTGCTTCCTGCAAGCGACACACTTTCCATTACGCTGATAATAACTTGACTCGTGCGCAACACTATACGTTTACTCGAAAGCCGATAAACACATGTGTCTACAACGCTAGTTAACAACTTAACACTGGCTGACATACATAATGCATGTACGTGCGGGCATAGTATACAAATAATAATGTTCAAAACTTTAATTTTGTCATTGGAAATGACTTTCATTTCGTTGGAGTATAGGGGGTCATTTGGGAGTTTTGTGAGACAGGCAGATTGCACGAAGAGTTTTCGAGATATCGGGATGAACGTGGTGTCAAAAGACGCAGCTCGGCAAGCTCTACAAGATGGCAAAAGACAATTTGGAAAAAGTCCAAAAACAAAAAAATTGTCGGCAAAAAACGAAAAAATACGCAATTTTTTTCCCCGATTTTCATTTTGGGAGCCCGATATCTCGAGAACTAGGTCCGAATAAGAAAAAAATAAAAAAACGGCTCGGCGTAATTAGACGGGGGATCGATTAAGACTGAAATTGTTAGAATCGGACAACTGGAAGTAGTGGTTAAGGGTGCCCTTAGTTGGAACTCGGATATGCGTCGGTGTTACATTTCGTACTAATTCGGTTTGTTCAATCGAAATGTCGTATAGAATGTTATATATTGAAGTTTTAAGCTTATTCAGATACAGTTGTGTTATATTTTTTTTGCGAAAAAAAAATTATTTCGAAAAATATTATCCAAAATATGTGTATTTACTTTATTCCGTTAGGTTCATTTCCAATGTCGTAAGAAGTTCGTGCGAAAGCAGGAGATCCGTTGATTTTATTTAAAAACATTCGATTTATATACGCAATTAGATTATAAATTAACACTGTAAGTGTTCAACACGGTTTGATTTAATATTCTATATAAAGTGTAATTATTCCATTTTTATCTCTTTCTTTCACAAAACGACATCAGGAACGTTATGAGAAAGAGACAGGTAGTTCATGTATCTCATTCATACATATGGGCTAAGCTTCATACACGTACGCAAACATGCACATTTTAGTGTATACATGCACTCACACATTGTTCTCTGTACTACATGCGCATTGCAAATGGCAACATAAATTCGAGAAGTAATGAAAAATACATATTCTAGTATATTATTTTGTTGCCGTTTTGTAGTAATAGTATCAACGCACTATGGAAAATGGTAGAATATCAAAATCGTTTTTACTAATGTCGTCACTGACGCATTTTTAAAATTTTAATAAATGATATAAAAGTGGAACTCTAATATAATGTAGTAATTTTGCATGAATTACATTTGGAAGATTTTTTTTTATACCACAAAAAGTAATTTTCAAGAACGTCTATTTCAGGTTCGTTCGCTTCAATACTTAATTATATTAATTATTTTATTATTAACTAGCTTTCCGCCCGCGGGCTTCGCTCGCGTTGAGCACAGTTGTAGTGGGACAGTTAAAGGAACGCGACGCTCTAAAACATTGTAACACTTTCTAGAACGTTCTGAAATTTAACTGCCTAAGAAATCTTATGAAATTTTTATGAAATTAGGTAATATGACATGGTCACATAGATTTCGTCAAAACATCAAGTTTGAGTACCAACACGATAAATCTGCGATTGATAGTTTCGAAAATATAAGCATTTAAAAATTTGGTCACGTGGTCACATAGATCTAGTCAAAACATCAAGTTTGAGTACCAACACGATAGGTCTGAGATTGATGGTTTCGAAAAAATTGTCATTTAAAAATTTGGTCACGTGGTCACATAGATCTCGTCAAAACATCAAGTTTGAGCACCAACACGATAGGTCTGCAATTGATGGTTTAGAAAATGTAAGCTTTTAAAAATATGGTCACGTGGTCACATAGATCTAGTCAAAACATCAAGTTTGAGTACCAACACGATAGGTCTGAGATTGATGGTTTCGAAAAAATTGTCATTTAAAAATTTGGTCACGTGGTCACATAGATCTCGTCAAAACATCAAGTTTGAGCACCAACACGATAGGTCTGCAATTGATGGTTTAGAAAATGTAAGCTTTTAAAAATGTGGTCACGTGGTCACATAGATCTAGTCAAAACATCAAGTTTGAGTACCAACACGATAGGTCTGCGATTGATAGTTTCGAAAATATAAGCTGTTAAAAATTTGGTCACGTGGTCACATAGATCTCGTCAAAACATCAAGTTTGAGCACCAACACGATAGGTCTGCAATTGATGGTTTAGAAAATGTAAGCTTTTAAAAATGTGGTCACGTGGTCACATAGATCTAGTCAAAACATCAAGTTTGAGTACCAACACGATAGGTCTGCGATTGATAGTTTCGAAAATATAAGCTGTTAAAAATTTGGTCACGTGGTCACATAGATCTCGTCAAAACATCAAGTTTGAGCACCAACACGACAGGTCTGCGATTGATTGTTCGAAAATATAAGCTTTTAAAAATGTGGTCACGTGGTCACATAGATCTCGTCAAAACATCAAGTTTGAGGACCAACACGATAGCTGTGCGATTGATGCTTTCGAAAAAATAAGCATTTAAAAATGTAGTCACACGGTCACATAGATCTCGTCAAAACATCAAGTTTGAGTACCAACATGATAGGTCAGGGATTGATGGTTTCGAAAATATAAGCATTTAAAAATGTGGTCACGTGGTCACATAGATCTCGTCAAAACATCAAGTTTGAGTACAAACACGATAGGTCTGCGATTGATGGTTTCGAAAATATAAGCATTTAAAAATGTGGTCACGTGGTCACATAGATCTCGCCAAAACATCAAGTTTGAATACCATCACCATAACCTATGTCATCCCCGGTAATGCCCTCTGTACGTCTGCAAAGTTTCATTGAAATCAGGTTAACCGTTTCGGAGATTAGCCGGAACAGATTGACAGATAAACAAACAGACAAAAAGTAGCCTTTGTCACCCCCGATAATGCCCTCTGCACGTCTGCGAAGTTTCATTGAAATCGGTACAGTCGTTTCGGAGATCATCTCGAACAGACAGACAGACGGACAGACAGAAAAACAAAAAGCAGCCTATGTCACCCATGATATTACCCTCTGCATGTCTGCCAAGTTTCATTGAAATCGGTTCAGCCGTTTCTGAGATCAGCTCAAACAGACAGACAGATGGACAGACAGACAGATAAAAAGTACCCCATGTTACCCGCGGTAATGCCCTCTGCACGTTCGCAAAGTTTCATTGAAGTCGGTTCAGCCGTTTCTTAGATTAGCCGGAACAGACAGACAGACAGACAGACAGACAGACAGACAGACAGACAGACAGACAGACAGACAGACAGACAGACAGACAGACACTTCAATTTTATTAATATAGAAGATATATTAATTAAAATTAATTTCTTTCAAAAAGTTGTGGTAATAGTTATAAAGTATTACACATTTCTAAAAAGCTTGTTGTATGTTAGATATTAAAGCAATTATAATAGCTTATGTACATGCATAGAACACTCAACATTAACTAAACATTCTTGCACTACAAATGTTTTTCTGTCTTTACTTATTTAATAGGTACTAATTACAGTCGTGTTTCGTATATTTGAATGCGCAAAAACTTGACAACACTTTAAAACTGATTGGAGTGTCACAAGCGTTGTTAGGTAGAATAATAATTCAGCGCGTTTGGATATTAACTATGTTTCATATCAGTTCAAAACTTATGACAGGTTTAATTAAAATCTGATGGAAAACATGTCTCTAAATATTCAGCGACTCGTTATATTCTATCAGCAGCGTGATTGATCCACATTAGTCTTCGGATATATGTACCTATCTACTTGTAATAGGCATGGGCTAATAGAATTTGTGTCAAAGCCGAAATAATACAAATACTAGTAGTCGATGCGGGTGAAGCCGCGGCCGGCCGTCTGATGTAAACTGAAACGTTCATGTTTGATGTATTTGATTTTTTTTCATCAATGTAAATTAAACTGATGAAGTCTATTTAGAATTCTCGTAGCGTACAAAAGTAACAGTTATGTATGCAGAATGTTATGTATGCCTGTCTGCATGACCGGCGTCTGTTTTAAAAATATTTATCACTGGTAATAAAAATATTTTCTCTTTAATATGAATGAACATGATCTGTCTTTGCTACGTGTCGCGTAAGACGTTTGCCAAGAGTCTGTATGAGTGTCGTCTTAAATATAGAAACAAGTGCAATGTACGGGACATTCGGTTTAAGCAAGCGTGGGTTTGCTGAACCCATTTATTTTGATACATTTTGCTTATACTGATCGATTGATTTTTAGGATCGCGGGTTCGATTCCCGCCCGGGACAAATATTTGTGTGCGATGATATATATATAGTTATAGTCTTTAAGTAATATAAATAAATCAAATCATCAAAACAGATTTTTCGTCGATATTAACAGGCGTCAAGTATTACAAAAAATAATTATGTATATTAGTGTAATATATATATATATATTACAAAAAATAATTATGTATATTAGTCGTCTGGTACCCCATAACACAAGCATGATACTTGCTTACTTTGGGACTAGATCAAATGTTTGTCATGTGTGTGTTTATTGTTTAAATGTTTATTATAGGATATGAAATTTCAAAAACGAAACGTAATTCACGGTAATTACAAAACTTGACGCCTGTTAATATCGACGAAAAATCTGTTTTGATGATTTGATTTATTTATATTACTTAAAGACTATAACCCGAATACGGAGAATAGATTTAATTATAAAATAATGTTATAAATAAATATTAAAAAAAAACATAAGCACTAACGTCAAAGTCGTCTTCATCTGTCGTCGTTCAAATGAAACTGCAATTAAGTGCCAGTGTATGGAGCCATTTTAAAAATTCACTAAATATTCTCATATATGTAAGCCGGTGATCAAACATACCCGTGATTATTAGTTCATTTGGCTAAGTTAATAAGGATGCATGGCAACTAGCCGAATTTTTGTACACATATTCTGGATGTTGACTTATCACTGAAAAGATCCCCGCCCCTTCCCCTGCTGTGGCTTTCCGTATCACCTGAAATGTATTACTGAAAATAGCATATTTTTACGTCTGTTAAAGCTAAAACAAAAGTGTTAAAGACAGAAGTTATTTTTCACAATTTTTTTTTACAAAATTTAGCATTTCGTCCTAAATTGTTAAGAAAACTACAGAAGCTGTCTTAAAATATTTTAGACGCGAATCGATCTCAATATACCAAATTCGTTCTCGTGACTTTCATACAAGTAGGTATTAATTGTCATTTTAAAGCTCGGTGTTATACAGTGCAGCAGTTTAGAAAGTTCAATCGATGTATACTTATGAATACTCCGAATAGCCGCGACTCTGATTTTAACGACAAACAATAGATTTTTATTTTTACTGTGTAATACAAAGTCAATCAAAAACATTTAATTAGTTTAAGTGAATAAAAAGCTTCAAATAGATATTTTTTTTACTTCATTCATAACGCGTTTAAAAATCAATATAAAACTTAAAAGACCCATATCACCAAAAGCACAACTTAGCAGCCACCAATCATTGATCAGTAGCTGAGAAAGTCAGGATGCGCGGAAATGCCAGAACTGACCTATGACGACGCGACCAGCGAAGTTTAATTTCATGAGCCAATATAAAATACAATGTGTTCCTCTATAAAGAACACGAACGATAGGGTGTGAAAAAAAAAACACTTGATACATGATACAGGCATTTGCTGAAAAGGAGACTCCAAACACTGTTTATTTTTATATTGGAATATGTATACAAAAATTCTGCTGATTTCCGAAGTATTCTTTGACTAAACTCTAATATGGCTGGATGGTTATAATCTGTAATATAGATGTACATGTATGTACAACTATTTGAACAGGTGTTAAAAAAATGCCGATATTTTTAAATTTACATACAAACACGGAGTGCTCAATATTCAAAAATAAGTGAAATACAAGACTGAAAAACTGTCTGTCATGACTCACCCATTTTTCTCTCTATGCGGTTGTAATAGCGGCTAGATATCGTCCGCACTGGTTGCGGGTCGGCAAACTTCTATGAGAACGGCAAAGACGAATTGCTAACTAACTAACATTGTACGGTAACCGTGATAATTGCAGTGTTTTGATGAGCTCAACGTAGTGATGACCTCATACGAGTGGCGCGGCCGCCGGTCTAGGACTCACTTTTAATTGTTACAATTTGTTTACGCAATTAACTACCACGAAGAGGAATATGCCGTGATGACGAATTATCATTGAATCTATTATATACTATTGTGTGGTACGTGTGAATAAAAAAACACGAGTGCCTCCAGAAATGGAGAAATTGTACAAAATATTTTAAACTTGGTCATAATCTGTGTCAATACAATAAAAAAAAAATATTTGCATAATAACGTAACACCTCCCCCGGAAGACGATTACAAGGCAAAGTGTTCGAGATAAGAGGCTTTCGACGAAGCAAACACAATTTTTTTTTTTAAACCAAACGGGTTGGGATATCACAAAGGACAATTTACGGTCCAAATATGTACACACAAGGACAGAGCTTCCGGCCATAATGGATGCTGCACACAAAAATCTGGCGAGTTGATGGCGTAGGATGCCTTCGTTCTTTGCATTCACACTTACAACGAAATCTATATATACGAAACTACAGCAGGAGAGGAACATAATTCATAGTTTGTTATAAACTCTATTCCGATTTGACTTTACTTTTTTTTATGTACAAATGTAGAGTAAAGCGTAATAAAAAATATTTACGAGATATTTTAAAGCTCTGTCACTCTAATTTATCTATGTACATTTTATTTTATGTGATTAAGAGACTTACATTCGTTTATATGTGAGCATATATAACTATATTATACATTTAGGTGTATGAAATCGGAAGTGGTTGTTAACTAAACAAAGAAGGGTTGCTGTGAATGAGAAAGAGCACCGGAAACGGATGTCAGCGGTCGTGCGCGGACGCCGTCATACAAAGCACACAGGTGCTCTAAAATCATGTGTCATTGAATCAAAATTGGAATTATGCTTGGCATAACCACAATAACAAACATATTTACGTGTATATGTCATAGAGTACATACATTAATTAGACAGCAGCGTTTGGTTTTAATAGAGTCATAAATATCACTATACAGTATCTAAAATGTCAAAAGTAATTTCGCAAGAATGAAGACCGGCGCGCGGGGATTTCGCGGGGGTGAAGACCGGTACGCGGGGGCTTCGCGTACTGAAACTAGGACGGCAGCTCGCCATCTTACACAAGCTAGCTAGAGTATGAGTGGTTGAGTGGTTAGACGGTTAACGCAGAAGAGCGCTTCTAGTAAATTCGTACTTTTATCGTATATGTAAACGCCAGTGAATAAGTGTGATAAGAAGATGCAGTGACAAAAATGGAAACGATAATGCTACGGTGGTTTGGTCATTTGGAGACGATGGATGAAACAAAACTGACGAAAGAAATTTACTGTGCGGAGGTGAATGGTATGGTCGGAAAGGGTCGCCCTAGACGAAAGTACAGAAACTACATTGGGGACGTACTGGAAAAGGGTAAAGTCCAGAGTACCCAGAGTATCCAGTGTAGCCGGAGAGCGTGTATGAGAAGTGATGAGTGTCAATGAGGCGAAAGAGGTATGCCAGAATCGCACTAAGCGGAAATCTGTTGTCTCTGTCTACCCCAATGGAAAGCAGGTGTGAGTATAAGTATGTATATATGTGTATGTAAACGCTACTATACAATCTATTACCGAGCTAGTTTTAAAACATTCAGTTGGTTTAATCAGTAATAGAATATAATAACAGTAAAGGAACGCAAATTAATTTTTTTTTTTTAGATTAACGCTGTTTTTTATTCTGATCGTATATCCTGCCGTTTGATACAGCACATATTCAAAAATTTGCTCATCATCATCAACATTCGTATAACCTTCAACCAGTTGCAATAATTGAAAGGGACAAGTCCCAATACACGGAAGGGAGCATATGGGACGGAGTGTGTAGATTTTAGTCTGAAATAGGAGTGACGGGGGTGTAAAGTCAGTCGGTATTTGTGCGACCTGTACCCAGAAACTGGAATCAGGATAGTCATTGTCATTTATTTGCATAAGTAATTACCTACATGTCCGTTGTGAACAATAGATTAAAATAAAATAAACGATTGATTTTTTACATTCGAAATAATAATGGAAACAATTACATATCACATAATAACCAAAAAATATACCAATAGTCTTAAAAGGATAATATCGACGTCGAAATGTCAGTACACAGACAATTATCGAGTCACTTCCGATCAAAGAACTCCTTCACAGAGTAATAGGCGTTATTTTTTTTAAATATTTTTAATTTTTTAGTTATAAAACCGTTAAAGGTTTGGGCATCCTTAACGTAGTCTGGTAAAGTGTCATAATATATGCGGGGTCCCATCGATTCTAAAGTGCCGCACGTTTTAGCGAGCCACCGCACTTCCACGCCTCTCTAGGCGCCTCGATAAGTAATAGATACTATAATGTAATAATAAATACTTAAAGGAAGCATAAACTGTTTTGTCATAATTTTATCCCGACAGCCATATATCGTTTTTCTAGTAAGTGCTATAAAATATTTCGATGCAATTTTTCATTCTTCTACTTATTTTTAATCAATTAGCCATTTGGATTTATTTATTTACAGTACTTGTATTGTGTACACAAGACACATTTTAATCATATTAATTATAAAATTTTAAATACATATCTAAAACATTCGGTAAATAACAAGCTATTCAAACTTTAAACACAAATTAATGCAGTGTCGTTTCGCCTTTGAGCTGCATATCGCACGAACTTGTACAGTTGTTGCAACAAATGATTTATATTATATAGGTACATAAATTATTTATAACCCGTACTCATTAATCCGCTCATTGACAATAATTATATCCTATCGCCTAACATGCTAAATGGATCGATTT
The DNA here is from genome assembly GCA_949709985.1 of Luffia ferchaultella. Classification (NCBI taxonomy): domain Eukaryota; kingdom Metazoa; phylum Arthropoda; class Insecta; order Lepidoptera; family Psychidae; genus Luffia; species Luffia ferchaultella. The sequence goes on along the minus strand of OX453242.1, from coordinate 19,891,212 downwards.
TTCAGTTTTGATAATTGTCTTGATTTATTTACCTCTTGTTTAATTTAAAGTAAATCGTTATCATGAAAATTTCTCATAAAACCCATGAATTTTTACGATTTTAATATTTAAAAATAGTTTTAGAGTATAAAACTGCAATTATTAATTAAATTTTTATTTAGTTTTAAATAAACCGAGGTGTTGTGTTTCAATGGTGTGATAACTTGATAAAATTTCAGTCTTTGTGTTGTTGGTCTCGCATACGAAGGGTTCCGTGACACCTTAAACGATATAAAAAACTTGTATGGAGACGTCCTTTTTCAAATTTATTTTATTTTTATGATATTATTTGTTGTTATAGCGCTTGCATTTACACTTATAATACACACTTTGTGAATTATTAGCATCCTTCTGTATAGAAGCGAAAAATGGACATAGAGTTATGCCAGTATTTCAAGATCGAAAGAAAAAAAAAACCTTATAAAGTGGCAGTTATAACTCAAAAGTGTACTTTTATTGACTTGTGCCAGTATTTGAGTTGGTGTGCGACATATAGGATTGTGTAAATAAACTTTCACAGATTAATATTTTTTGAAAAAAAATAATCCTAAATTGCTAAGAGTGACTTACATTACACACAAAACTAAATCGAATTATTTTTCATAACTTTATTTTACAGGATATTTTGATGAAATTTGTATTTCATCAAAATATCCTGTAAAATACGGTGCAGTGCTTCATAGTTGGGGTTGTGAGCAGTATTTGTGCGAATTCACAAATATTGAGATGTAATTCACGAATAATTACAATCCTGGTAACCGTACAAGTTATCCTTATGTATAAAATTTTTAATATAAACTTATTTCGTTTGCAACTAACTCATAAAATTCTTCCGCCCACACAAGCAATTGAAACATTAGTTAACACAGTAAGCATCCGGTTTAAATTCATTAAATGTAAAGATGTGATAATTCAAGGAATTCAAATTTAATGTTTATATTCGGTTCCGCTTGGCAGATAAACGTCATATGAATCTTTAACAAGAATCACGTCACTATAAAGCTCTTGGAAAAGCTTGAGATCACATTTCATGATAAATATACAGACAATTCTAGCATATTCTTTGTTGGGGAAAGGACCTAGGTAATGAAGTGTCACTTGTCGAGTAGTAATGGAGTAGAAATATTGAAAATTATTGATTCATGCAACACTAAAACACAATAAAATGAAATGGTTGTCTATTAAGATAGCAAAATAATTAAGATGGAGCGCCTCATAATGCGAGGAAACTAAAAACGCGAGCAAAATATCAGACTCAGTAATTAGACAAATTATACATCATTATCATTGTTTTAAACAAGCATTTTGTTAATTTACCCATGAAATGTAATTTAAAAATCATTATTTTCTTTTCCAATACGAATTTCACATGCGAGCCACACAAAAGTCTAACTTCACAGTGAATAATTTAAAAATCACAGTTTTGCTCACATTTTTATTGCCACAACGCGGTGTTGGTCCATGATTGTGTAGTGGTGACTGCCACGCGAAATATAATAAAAAAAAAGTATCTTTCGTTTGGCACAGGATAAAGAAATAAATACCTAGCTGCCTTTCGTTTTGCACAGAATTTCATGATCGAGCGGGATCTAGTTAAAAGCGTAAATCGAGCTCAGAAGCTCTAGGTAAATTTATTACATATATTTATTTTAAATTTAGGTTTCAATAACATTATTAACTACTTAATGATTAATTTCATGTGGAACTTACTACGTTAGTAAAAGAACAGCTTTAACACTATCGCTCTAAGACATAGAGGTGAGACTTGGAGCCTCTAACACGGTGGCAATTCTAAATAATTCAAATGACAATCAAATTTAATTAAAATTAATTAACGCATGCCGATTTTAGTAACAGCGTTTATTCTAGTTTCCTTTTGAGTTCGTATTGAATTGTGTAAGTTTTTTATAGTGTCTAGAACAGCAGACGATTACCCGCGGTTCTTCGAAATTAGATATTCCTTTTATGGTAATTCGTAATGAATACGTGTTCTAGGCACACTTTCTTTGTGATCGAATGAATCAATTTTATTAGAAAACTGTTCTACATTGAGATTAATATATTTTATTTTATAATATATAGTGATAAGTTTCTAAACCTAGGGTTCCGCTGTGCATTGATATATCAGTCGACCAGACCATCAGTCTCTAATAACTCCGACTGTGCGATGCAAAGGCAGATAATGTGTTCATAAGTCGATATATGTATATTATGTATGTATGTTTGTTCCTTTGTGGCGCTTTAGAGACGAAACGCGTGGGCCGATTTTAACGATTTTTACGACAAACTAATTGTTTAAATTTTGTAAGTGTGACTAAGGACATGATAGTAATCAAAAGTTAATATGGCGACAAACAAACGCCGCCGCCACAATGTAACAAAAGAAAAATTAGAGTGAATCGTTTTTTTTTTAATGACCATTTAGTATCTTTAACGTTTTAAAGTTAATCATTACTTACAATATAATAAAATATATAAGATTACAGACAAATAGATGGATTTAAATTCTTACAATCTAAAACGTGAAAATAAAAATTTTAAAATACCCGACTGCATACAAAGCGAACTTAAAAAAAAAGATGGAACAAGATATCCAACTTCTCTCCGATCTCACAGCCTGCGAGTTCACATTTAGAAACTTCATGCTATAAACAATATCATGCATATTAATGTTTATAATACGAAGTTTTTTAGAGTATACTCGCAGACTGTGGAATTAAAGAGAAGTAGGACATCTTGTTTCTACCTTTCTTAAGTTCGCTTGTTACGTAGTCGGGTTTTTCGATTTTAAATTTTTTGGGGTCAAAGGAGATATCAATTAAAACAATAATTATACTAAACTACTAAAATTAAATCATTGCAACAAACCATTTTTATCTTCTTGCGCACTATCGAAGTCCGCCAACGATATTTGGGACAAGTCCTCGACGTAGACTTGCGGCTGACGGCTCAATGAATGTCGTCCTCCCAAAGAGTGGTAGCAACTGTCGTCTTCATCCGCCGCCTCTTCGGTAGAGGAACCTTTCAAACATGAGTGGAAGCTCCGAGAGAGGCGGCGTTCCGTACTCATTTTTACACATGACCTGACGCGCAGGTTCAACCAAAAACTTTGCACTTACACTGTTCTTGTTTCAGTTTGACACATTTACTTTTTCGCGTCGCACTCGTTAATAATAATCACTGGACAAAATGAAATCATTTCATTGAATTCGCTTTAGATACTGAAGATGGGCTGTATTTCAATAGGACGGTTGTTTTTAACAGTTCGTGATAACGCCGGAGGCTGTCTTTATCTCTGTACTATATTTTATCAGTTGGAATAATATTATGTATTCTGTAATTGAAAAGAATAAGTTGCTTTACGTGTGTTTTTTTCTAAATATCATTTAATTTTTTTTTGTTTAGTGCTTAGTGTTAAGAATCTTGTATAGACATTATAGAACATTTTCAATTAATATCTAACTACTAAATTCGTCTAACAACAGAAATTCATTCATATTACTCATCAAACAAACACTAAATCTAAATTTACTTAATGTTTATATGTGTTTATTAACGCCTGTCAAAATGTTTTCTACGCCTTCAAATAATGTAAACTTTAATTAATTTAATGCATATGTAGTTTCATGTCAAATAGATTCATCGCCGAAGCATTTGATGAGGAAACAACAAGAAAACTTCTTTCTTATTAAATGTCATTGAATAAATTTATTATTATATACGTGTACCTATTTGCTAAAATATGAGTTTCTATATTTTCTATGAACTCGGTTTGTCGCGATGATGAACCATATTCATTGAAATTTGCACAAATTGTGAAAATACAAGTACAATTTATTACTAGTGAGTTATATAACGTACATATAGTACAGTATAAATTACCGTACCGTAATTACAAGAATTAAGTACCAAGCAAGGCTATAAGTTTATATTCAGAGCGACACCAAGAGGACACTTGAATGATTGCATTCCTGCACACCAAAAACGGAACTGACAGCTCGCATAACATGTCCTGACTGGTCGGCGTCACGGGAAATGTTCGGAAAATGACAGTCACGTCTAAATGTCAACGAACCCCACAAGAATGGGCCCCGCATTGTGGTACCCGATGAATGGTACGGACAAAGGGAACAGCCGAGTGCATCTCCGCGGCATTCAGCCTGTGACTTAGGTATGTGGTTGTGCGCTTTATGCCTGTCTGACGTAACCAACACACGTCCTAAAAACGGTCCATATTAGAACAAATAAGTTGATACAAAGACTATTTTATTATAGATTTGCTTTCAAGCATATTTAAATTGTGCCAGTATATTCTGAAAATATAAACATTTCATTCAAAACCTTTCTTGTTTATGGATGGTTCTGTGAATATTTTATGTAAGTAAAGAGAAATGACTAGTATGTGAAGAAAAATTGGGTCTATCAAATAAAATGGGAGAATTTCATACACCGTGAGAGACATCGCAGATACAAGACGTAAATTTTACGAAAATATGCAAGATACACGAACGACCTTTAAATAATTTACATTTAAATAGGACGAATCAGACGCAACTGTTTCAGTGATTAAAAAGACAACGCAACGCGAGATCACCGACAAGCGACCCGTAGCCCTGACCACTATACCTAAATAGCCGAAACGAATTTGTAAATTTAGCCATTAACAGTCTTGCCAAATTCCAACTCGTTTGACACTCGTAATACAATCGATTTTGTATGGTTACCACAACTACGAAAATTACTTCCTGAATGTGGATTCATAAATACAGATCATTACCATCTAACGAGGAAAAATCACTAGCAGAACAACTTGTAAGAACACAGTAGGTAAATGATGCGAAACGTAACTTTCTAATAAAAAATATTATGAATCGTTTATGCAACGTTAGAAAACGCCATCGAGGAAACAAATCCAGCCCTCAGAGATTAAATTTTAATTAACGGAGATGTGTTCACTCGATGTTGTCACAAAAAGAGTGAAATCTGAATGAAGCATTGTTAAGTTAGAAAGTTGTGTGTGGGAATGGGACATCGACGTGAAAAAAAGAATACAGCGGAAAACGTAAACAATGTTTATACGTTACAATACAAATATGTGAAAGAATAACTTTAAAATTTTTTTTCACATATTTATAACCTATAATCAAATGGGTCAGTGACCTTTCGATTATCAGTAATTTTACAGAAGTATTAATATTTTTCCATATCACGACTCCAGTAGTTTTACAATATTATACTCTTATTGAAAAATCTTTACCAGTAGTCAGTCCCGAGTTTATATGTTGTAGGTAGTAACTTTTTATTATGATTGTGATTGCATTATTATGAACTTATAGCAACATCACGAAACCTATATCCTTGTTTAATGTCTTTTCTGTGTAATGACATGATTGTGTGTGTTCAAGTTTATTATTATTGCACATAACACATCTCGAAATTCCAAATGCAAATTTAATTAAAATTTTTGAAAGTGAAGGAAAAGGACAATCCTTGAAATATTACTGTTTTGTATTGATATCCTTGAATATAAGGTACAACCATCAGGGCTATCTATAAAAAAATATTGAAATTAATCCTGATTATTATATATGTTTTTGTACCATAGAATCATTGCAGGGAAGTATAGTAATTTAAAAATATTGAAACGTGAATAACGTGATGAAAACAAATACCAAGATGTCATTTTGGAAATGGCTGACCGTATTTTTAAAATTAAGGTGAGTTGGATACAAATTCTTAAAGCCATTTGATTATAATTTTCTTTAGTTCATTACAGTATTTTATATTAAAATGTATTGTATAATCAATTACGATAAAATATATAACTAATTTACGTGGAAGTAGGTATTCCTTGTTTTTCTTTCAGCTTATAAATCAATTATAATTTGAGACTGCATGACTGACATTTGATATACCTACCTCCATTGTGATTGACATTAGGCCGGATGAGTGTAACGTAAACGTACTGTGATTTTTTGTGGTTTATTGTACTTGTGTTATTTTCGTACCTAAATTAATATTCTCAAATATGTAAAAAAAAATCTGCCATGTGCGAATCGGACTCGCACACGAAGGGTTCCGTACCACCATACAATATCGAACGTAACCATTAATCGTTATTATTATGTAATTTAAGAATTAGTGTATAAATTTATTTCATTTTTATTTCGTTAGTTATTTAGAAGGCGCTCGACCCTCCCTGGCTATATCTAATCCGAAAAGTAATAACATGAGTGCCCTCATAGCTAGAGACAATTTTTATTAATTATTCTGTTAGTAAGCTTGTTGAATAAGCTCTGGAAAGGAAAGCGTAAATTTATAGTACATAGTATAACAATGTAGTTTCCATCATAAAATGTTTCTTTTTTTTAATTATCTTTTACAATAACATCACAAAGATAAAATGCATCTAGTTTTCGCTTATTGGCTAAACGCTATCTGTCATTTCCTATGGAATTTTCACTAATAAATGTACACTTTATAAGTTAATCTATTACTCGTTAAATAATGAAGTCCAGTTAGCTGTGATAGTTCTCCTTTTAACTACGTTATATATACTCTGTCACAAATTTCTTCTACATATCCAAAATCAACAGTTTAGCTGATAGTGGGGGAGTGGACACATGATTTTAACAAAAATTAGGACTTTAGGAGTGCATATCTCAACAACTGTTAATTTAAATAAAAAAAATTGTTTGAAACCTGGATATCATTTTTAAGACCTATCGTTTGGTACTTCTCGCGTTAATATACGTTGAATTTTTTTTTCCTTTTTCAGTTAGGTACATGTATGGCGACCTATCCCAAAAAAAAAATAATTTTGGCTAATTTCACTACGTCATTGTGTAGCGGTTCATAGATTATATATACCTTCCAAATTTTATCTATATATATTGCCAACAGTTTCCGAGAAAAACCACAGACAGACAGACGGACGGACGGACATGGCGATAATATAAGGGTTCATTTTTTGCCATTTTTAAATTTTTAAATAAACAAGATGACGTTTATTTTGATAATAATGGCGAATTTTGCATATCTTTAGTCTGAAATTAATGTATTTTTTGGCAGTTACAAATTATTTTTTTCCCTATATTTAAATTCACAAAGGTTTTACGACTAAATCATTGTGCAGTTTATTGGTAGATTAATATGTTATATTAGTAACATATAATAATATTAACTCTGGTTGTAATATTTCAAGTTCAGGGAATACCGCCATACAAATCTAGGATTGTCAATTATACGGACAGTTAGTTTACAATTAGAATTTAAGTTGATAATAAAAGTTTGTGCTATTCATATTTTAAACTCTAGTTAAGGCCAAGAAAATTATAAATTTTGTTGGAATCCATTACTTTTATCGATGTGTTTGCATTCGTTATAAAAACTCTATAAAATCTACACATACGAATCATAATTTTTCTGAGAGTAATTATATCCTGCGAATGTCGAAGTATGAAACAAACCTAATAGAAGTTGTTTTATTCGTAACAACAAACTAATTTTATAAAAAAAAAACCTATCATAAAGCTTTCCTAATTTCGGAAGCACTGGTGGGTTTTAACAATAATATTCGTCCATTGTTCTGAAGGCCAGTTCAAGGTGCCAGCCGACCCAGAACGGTCACTGGCGTTAATTGCCCTAATATATTTATTACAAGTCAACTGTTTCCAATTCCTAATAAGAAATCTTCATTTATTCAGTAACATAAAGCGACCGCATTGAAAATATGAAACGATTGTTATTTTTGGGCAATACGCTATAACCTAATTTAACATGACTCGCATTCATCACCGTGTGTTTTTATATTAGAAATTAAAAAAAAAAAAAAAAAAAAAACTATCGACGCAATAACAGTAGAATTTAACGTATCTGATTGTTTAATGGGAACGAGTTATATTGTAACTTGGCACAGGCCCAATTCTATTCGGCACGACACCGATATTTTGTTATGATAAAGAGTCGGACGGTGTGTCCAGTAGCGCAGGATTTGCGTGTCTCAGGCGATTGCCTCGAATTGAAGTTATAACATTAGTCACGCCAAGACTTTTGGACTTAAGAAGCGATTTAAGAGATTATTTTATAAAGAACGAAGTAATGGACGATTTTCTTATGATAAACTACACAGATAAGACGGTTTAACACGTTACGTTTCTACTTTATGTCTTCTTTTCGATTTTAGTATACAACTTAATTAGACACGAAAGAGCTTTTACTTAAGTTGATCAAAAAAGAAATACGAAATGAACCCATACAACGGTGCAATAAATGTACCCTGAGTCGTCCTAAATAAAATACATCCGTCTCCTGAAAACGACATGGAAATGAATGTCATTTCAGGTATAAATCATCGCGATAATGGCGAACGTTGAAGTGAAGACGATGTCGGAGGAAATGGTCGATTTGCGACGGATATGCCCATTGAGAGACAAGGATTGTGACGACGTACGAATGGCGGCACTCGATCTCTAATTAGTCTTATTTTGTACGCGAATATTAATTCACATGAAACTCACCGACTGGACAATTGGTTTTAATGCATGATTCATCGCTAGATATAATATCCTCTACTGTAATGTAATAATTTAAGTACTTATATATAGATATATATATATATATATATATATTTCATTACTTTCGCGTTTAAGTAGACAATTTACCTACATCCGAAAATATAATGGGCAGCATGTGCCACATCTGAGTTATTTACGTCAAAGGTTAACACTCATATAGAAATTCGTGTCCTCGTAAATAACGCTGTACAATAAAAATGTATGTCAAACCATATTAAAAATAAATCCAACGATCAGTTTATTCTCTTTGTTGAAACTACACATATAAAAAATCACCGTATGAGTAAATGTTTATAAATACAACACATAAAAGCGAACCGAAACTGATCACGAGTCGGAACATCGAGTCGAAATCTCAAAACTGTGATCGCATTATCCGTTACGGATTTAGATAGGCTCGCGCATCGAGCAGACCGAGGACTGCCCTCAGACAGCGGCGCCAGTAAACTGACTCAACTGACTGAACTGAGCTGAGCCGCGTGATCGTGTAGGATATAATAGACATCGTACGCGCAGGCTGCCGATATTACCACGATGAGACCGTTTATTAATTCACGTTTTAAATTCGAACTCATTAGAATAATCAATAATTGTTGTGCTCACCGCTCATGGTGCGATGCAAACAAACAGAGGAATGGGTGATAAGATAAAAACGGAAGATAAGAAACGTACGAGCTAACTAAAATGTAATTAAATACAATTAAGCGTTTCGAGTTATGGCAGGATGTTTGCTAATAAATGTAGTTATAACTATGGAAAGTACGGTTGAATAAATAAAATTATAAAGAATAGATACATCCAAGTTCATGACTATAACAAAGGTGGTGGGTAGAACAAATGCCAGGTACAAAATAAATATGTTGGGGGAAGCGCGCGGGCGCAACGAACTCACGAGGGTTGCTCGCGTCGCCGCACTTGTGTAATTATTTTAAGCCCGCTAGACCGGGACAAGCAAACAGACAGACTCGTCGGAATGCCAGCCACTCGACGATGTATGGTTTCAACGACTAACATGTTATAACATTTGTTTAAGCTTTTCTATTATTTACAAAAAATTAAATAAACGATACAAAGATAATTGTCTTTTTGAACAAAAGGAAAAACTTTGATAGCCAAAGTATTACATCTCACTTGTCATATCTTACAAGATAAAAGTTGACTTTAGTAAATTAATAATAAGCATAAATATATAAATGTTTTAAATGTTTTCATCGGTTTGTTTGTCCAACATGTTTCAACAAAATGGCAGATGGGGCTAAAATTATACGTTTAGACAGGTCAGGGATCATTAATATGTATATAGCTAGGAACCATTGACATGCAGGATGTGAAGCTTATTGAAATGAAACCTGATTTTATAAATACACGAAAAACTATAAAACAATTCAAAACTCAAATAACGAGTGCTATGGTTGTTGTCCAATTGATCTACAAATTAAAAAAGAATACTAAACGTATCGATCCTTATGCGTCTAAATAAGCGCAAAGACAGATGATGTACGGGAACGTGCTGTCAGAGGCGACAAGGACATGAGTGTGTTGAAAGTAATTTCAGAGTGAAGACGAAGTGAAACCTTAAGTATCAAACATTTATTATCTGCATACAACACTAGTGACCGCCTACGGCTTTGTTCGCGTGGACTACTTGTCTATATTATTTCGGCTTCAATACAAATTTTATTAGCACGTAGGCTCTTGTTACATTCAGAGGTAGTTTCTTTTATCATAAATTAAACATGATCACTTTTGAATAAGGGAAAACAGAGATCCTTTTTCTTATTTCTTCTCTTATTTGTATCACTTTCTTACCCACTATTGTAAAAGTTAAAAATATTACTGTGAGTTATCTTTGGGAGATAGACATATATATTATCGCGGGTTTTTCTGTAGGCCTATAAGATTACAATTCCGTAGTACCTTACTTCTATATATCTGATAAAGTTTAGCAGCAACGTTGCAAAGTAACTGACCGAAAATATGTTTTTTACGACTTGATTACAAAATATCGACTTTTCTCTACTTTCTATAAATATAATATGTATATATTGTATACATATAAACCTCCCGGACGAAATATTTCTAAGTGATAGTGAAATGTGTAACAAAATTCGTTGCGTAGTTTAGAAAAACTAAGCGCACAATCATACAGACATGGATAGCGACTTAAATACTTTGTTTTGTTTTAAAATTCTGTGTTATTCTATTCAGAGATATAGAACAGGTATATGCTGCACGAGAATTGAATATTAGTACAACTTGAACGTGTATCCAGCGGTCGGCCTTGAGCACACAGCAGCGGCATAGAGCATCGCGATGCCATTACCATATTTACACGTTACAACGGATACAAGACCAGTTACATTATAATAGATTATCATTACGCAAGGCTGCACAACACAAGGAAGATGAGATAGACCTGTCAAGAATAATGAGTGCATGGCATTTAAAACCTAAATCGCGAGTCCTTTCATTTTTTATTTTATTTATAAGTATAGTTAAATTTTAAAGTACTCAAGCCACCCGTTTCTCAATACTGAAGCTGCTGTGGGGTAATTTACCTCCGTTTATTGTTGTAAATCCAAAATCATATATCGTTTCATTACTTCATTATATAGATTTCTGTAGAACTAAAAAAATATTATAACATTTTTGGTGTGAAAATTTTAAAGGTTTAAAAGTCTGTTTTTATCTAACAGATTTGGCCACGAAAATCCCGAAAATGCGGAGACACCAGATTCAAGTGATTTCATAACAATTACAAATATCGTAAATTTAAACAAGTGCTTCTATTTTCTGTGATTATATTAGAACCAAAAGAATTGTTTTTCATTGGCCAATTTTCGATTTAGTTATTTTAACTCCGCCCAAAACAGGAGTGCCAACGGCTTGCAGGTATATAATCGTAATTGTCGCCTTAAAGTACTATTAAATTATGTTAGGCATGTATTTTTCTTTCGATAACGTTAGTAAAATTTTCTGTGATTATTTTGTGTTATCATTGTGACTTTGTATGATTTATACAATTGTAGTTTATGAAAACAAAAACATTTGCTGAAAGCGTTTTAAATTTGTAACATACGAGATAAAGGATTAGTATCGACGACTACTTAGCCTAGTGGGTAGCGACCCTGCCCACGAAGCTAGAGATCCCGGGTTCCAATCCCAGGTCGGGTCAGTATTTATATGATGAATATTGATACTGGTACCGTGTCTTTGTTATTATATGTATGTGGTGCCTTCGCTTGGTACCCAAAACATAAGCTAATGCTTAGTTTGGGGCCTAGGCTTTGTTGTGATGTATACGCTATTATTATTATTATTATTATTATTATTATTTATTGAGTTTTGTTACAAAGGAGTTGCGACTTGGAAAACGGATATAAAATCCAGTTATTACGTTTCAGAAAGTTAAACCTATTCTGTCGCTACATGTAGAGGGAACGCACGAGTAAGTATGACAGTTCGGGTCGTATATTTATTTTTATTGTCGAGTTCACATAATATTACCATTGAGATGGTGAAAACCTTATGAAATGTCCTTTTTATGTATGTACGTTGCAAGTACAGTACAACATACAATTGTCTTCGTAAGTGGAAAAATAAATTTTATTTAAGGTCATTGGTGTATACCCAAAAAATTGTTCAACAAATCAAGCGACGAAGGTTAGTAGCGTTTGATATAAATGAGAAGAGTAAAAGCGATAGGCCGTGGGTGAATTTATCTACTGGTCGATCTGTTAGCCGTAAATTTTCTTCAATAAACAAAATGTTTATATATCTTAAATTCCAAACAACAACGTTTAAAAACTACTCAAAGGTATACCTACTCAATAAAATAATAATACTCAGGCAGTTATAATAATAATAATAATATCTGGGACATCCCACACAGCGCCATCTAGTTCCAAAGTAAGCAAGTATTATGCTTGTATTATGGGGTACTAGACAACTGATATATATATACTTAAATATTCTTTTTTTAATATAATGTATACATACATATATACATACTTTTACACCCAGACACGGAACAAATAGACATGTCCCGGGCGGGGATCGAACCCGCGACCCTCAGCTCCGCAGTTAGGGTCTCTAACCACTCGGCCAACCGGTCAGTCGGCAGTTATTCCTTTAATTTACTACACATTTAAGGGCGTTAATTAGTGTGGTGTTAAATAGCTCATTATGCCCTCCTGCAGTGGCTTAGGCCTCCCCTCGGGATGAGGGTGTTTGGAGTTTAATCCACCATGCTACTCTTGTGCGGGTTGGTGGATGATATTTAACATTAGGGTTGAATTAAGATGTAAAATGCGTTTTTACTTATTACACGGCCTAGAGGAAAAATCTTTATAGTACCTACTAGTGATCCTAATTAATCGAGTGCTACTGTATATATATTCAATATATTAATACAGTATTTTAAAACTGAATAAAAACGCGCTTTAAAAAATATTTAAACTATCATCACAATATCTTTTTTCATTTTCTTATTATGTAATACAACGTTTAGAGAACAGCTAGAAAAGGCTGGATATTATTTATTTTGTGTTATGCGTAGCCTTAATAACTATTATAGATACTTTTACAACTAAATCATTAGAAGTTGTCGAGCGTAGGTATTGGTTGGGCGATGTTGTGGGCGACTGAACTTGGCACGTTCGTTCGGAGGCACCTTACGCAAGTGTTTACTATCGGCCCTTCTCCGCAACTAGGTAAATCAAATATTTATTCGCTGGCTATATATTATATTTCACTATTCAAACATTCCAACGAAATCAAAAAATGTATTAACTATATATTTTACATCGAAGTCACGAAAATGTATTTTGTACGTAACGCTGCGTAGGTTCTTATAGCAATCTATATTATTGTTGTAATAGTATTAATTTTTACTATTGCAATGAACTAGATTGAATGAATGGTCCGTTTTTAAAGATTAAAGTCAGTTTCACAATGAGACAGCAATTAGCAGAACTCAATGCCGCCCTACTATTGTTTTCTCACAGGCTTAATCAAGGCAATAATGACTCATCTGCGTTGCTGGGAAAAAAACGGTAATGAACTTTATTGATACCTACTTGTTTGTAATATATGTACGTAGTTAAATTACGCCCACATTGTGGATATAATTCGTCGATATAATCTCCTACACTTCAATGAATATTGCAAATTAGTCGCGTATCTTCTTATAGCGTTACCGTGTAGGCATTGTCAATGCAACTTATTATAATGTATCTAAGCCTCTTTATTCGTACTATTGATTCAAAAAAAAAATACGTTATTTCAAAGAGTTGAAACTGTTTTGGGCAATAATAATAAAAAAGCTATGAAGTCGATCGTTTAATAAATTACCAAATCGAGTTAGCCAGTGGAACAGTGGAGCAATAGAGCAATGAGTAACGATGAGAGCGCAAAAAAGTGGAATAGAAAATGAACTTTCGTTATAGAGAAGTATGCCAACAAAACGCATAGCGATGGATCGCGTGCTTCGTTGTAACTAGTGAACCGTGTAACATTGAAATAATTCACATATCTACTAAGATACTGTCACACAATAATGTGAATCGGAACGAATGTCATTTTCAGGATTCACATCACGACTGCTGCCAACAATAACGACATACGAACGGCTTTAGGATTCACCAAGTGCGAGACGGACATGTCGAACTGGAATAAGCGAAGTTCACCAAAACGTAATAGCTAGAATTCACGGGGTCCTCGAAACTCTGAGCCTTGTGACACCCCTCGAAGACCTCCAATGAAATTCATTCGATTCCTGAGATCCCTTGAACTTAAAAATAATAATAATAATAACGTATACATGACAAAAACGTCTAAGCCCCAAACTAAGCATTAGCTTGTGTTTTGGGTACCAAGCAAAGACACCACATACATGTAACAACCAAGACCCGGTACCAGTATTAATATTCATCATATAAATACTGACCCAACCTGGGATTCGAACCAGGGACCTACAGTTTCGTAGGCAGGGTCACTACCCACGGTCGACAGAAATAAACAGTTGAACCCGATCGCTTAAGACGAAAACTTTTGGTTCATGAATGAACTATTATAAGTCACACGTCTGACTAATAGTACACTATTTGTGAACGACAATAATGACAGAAGGGAATCAGTTTAACAACGTACGTGTACTCGCTACACAACAGACAACCGGGTCAAGTTACAGCGCTAACAGGAAGAGATTAAGTACACCGCAGCTGCGACGTACAGTACAGCACACTGGCAGTACTGGCACACATCTTACCGTAAACTACGCGTGAGTACCTACTTGCACACGGGCACGCACAAACCTGACCCACTAGTGTAGTGATTACTTTACAATTACAACGAAAGAAATGTTCATGTGCAGACAGAAGTAAAAAATAATCAACTAAAGCTCTAAAAGCTCTAAAACTCCTGTTTAAAGTTGTAAATGAGCATTTGTGTGTTATTCTTTTCCTTGTAGATTAACAGGTTCGTTTATTTCATTGTCTTAAACCATTGTCTCAAATAGAACGAATCGTTTAAGAAAGAATACAAGTAATCGGTATAATACAAGCAATTTCCTCTAATACAAGCAAGCGTATGTTAAAGAATGTCAAATTAAAAGGCCATAATTTACAAATACACTTCACTTCACTTCATCAGCCCATTTTACCCCACTGCAGGGGCTTAGGCCTCCCCCAGGGTGAGGAGAGGGGGGGCGTGGAGCTTAAATCCACAGACTCCATCCCACTGCGGGTTGGGGATTGTAACAACCGCCATCTATTGACAGCGTCCGGGACGGACTGCTTAGTCAGTGATAGTTATGTACTTAAGTCAGAAAAACTCTTTGGTACACGCCCAGATTCGAACCATGGCTCTATGGGGCCTTATAAATTTGAGACATGTTCGTTGCGCTTTGGGCTATCACGATATACAACCATCAACGAAATGTTATTTAAATAAGCACTCGGTACGAATTTTGCACGATTTCAATATAGACCAAAAAACGTCCGTCGTAACCGTTGCAGGAGGTACAGCTTTAGTGAAATTACAAATTACATAATGTTTAATACTTTACTCGTTCGTTTGTTATGACTGAACATTTTAATTTCTGTTACTATGAAATGCTGTTGTATGACACTGAATTATTTAAACCATATTTTTTATTAACCTAATACTAACACGTGAAACAATTTTGGACTTTGGACCGATACATGATATACTACGGTTTTCGGTTTGAGTCCGCAACGCCATACATATAAGATGTTGAATATAGCATAAATTAATTTTAAAAAAAAATGTTTTTGTTAGCAGTAATTGTTTACATGCCACTCCTGCATTATCAAGATGTAAATTAAACACTGCCAAGTCATATATGTTTACGGACAGAACCTTTCAAATATACAATAACTAAATATATTGTAAAAGAATACCACGTAACATCAAGTAGGTAGTGCTGGACGAGGTCCAGCCATTGTAGTCAAGTCGCGGCAATAGAATATTCATAATCTATCCAATACATGCAAATAGCACATTCTTTGTCGCTTCCAAAACAATAACTTGCAATGTGCTTAATACGATTTTAAGTGTAGGTTCTTTTAGTTTTATATAACTCTGAAGAGACCGTCGTGGTACTCAGGATAAGTATCATGACCGTGCCGTGTAATGTCACAATATTAGCAATAATAGATTTTAAATGTATATTCATTTCTTTTACAAAAGTTATTCCAAAGCGACGTTAAATTGTATTGCCATTGAATATTTTAAGATAAATATTTTCGATCGAGTGGTAATAATTTTTGAGACTGCTAAAACATTTGTCAAAGACAAAATGGTACACATTGTGTGAAATAACAATATAATGCTTTCTGAACACTAATAGGAAATTTCTTAATTAATGACCTACACTAGGCAGAGCGCATCGGCCTTATAACTGACAATAGGGAATATAAACAAACCCGTTTATTAGAAACTATAAACTCCTCACCATATGCTGCGAACGACTCGTGTCAGGAAACGCGTAAATTGTTATACGCACGTCAGAAAGTTGGAGTTAACGATCTTATACTAGATTCGGATTTCTAAAGTAGCATAAAGGAACTATATGACAAGTTTCACTGTAAACAAGTTGTAAAGTAGTTCAGCGGGTTAGGCGTGCGTCCGTCGCAGCCATAAAGTTCTACGTCGAGCTACGAAGACGCGGCACGGAGGACGCGCGGACGCGGATTTTGATGTTTATCATTAATAATTTTCTTTGGTAGGTATTTATATTAAGCAATAATTTAATCTTATTCAAAATGAAATAAAGGATCAATATTTTATTTCATCCCAAACTTTTTCAAAGTATGCTCAATCTTTTTCGTGTAAATGTTATGACAACTTCTATTGCAATTTATTTTACGCATAATAATTTAGTTCATATAATATTACTAGCTGCCGCACGAGGCTTCGTCTGCATGGACTACAGCTTTATCGTTTCGACTCGCATCTTTTGCTATTTTTAAAGGATGAAATATTTTTAAGAAACTTTAAAAATACTCTCGAAAATTATATAAAAGTCAGTAGTATAGAGCATGGAAAATAGTAAAAAGTTAGCGAAATTTAGGAATTCAGAAAAGTTTCTGAAAGAACTTTCATTACTTACTATCCTTTTAAGTTACTATTTAAAATTTTCTCAATTTATATTCAATTTTGTTTTAACTTCGATAATTTTCTGTACTCTCCATGGGTACTCTCTAACAAATATAATAAAAATAAATATTCTAACAAATTTAAGAAATCATGGTAACGAATCCATTTAAGAGAAACTATATGTGGGTTGAACTATTAATTTCTTCCTCCGCAACTCGTTTTATAGTTCGTCCCTACTTTCGATTACCTGCAATCCAAAGAACTAAACCCTATGGGTCACTGCACAAGATTCATTATTGAATAACTAGTAAAGCGTAGGTTTACGCAAAGTCTAAAGTGCCAATCGTATTGAGCTTTCGACGTTGACGGTGAAAGTTGAAAACGCGTATATGATCGTGATCGCTTTTTAAACTTATATAACTTTTGGTGTTCTTTTTAAGTACCTACTTAAAGGGACTTTAAAAAACCGAAAGCATAAAATTAAATGGCAAACCTATTATTAAAAAAAAATTGACATTGATGTGATATTATCTATATATATGAGTACATATATATGTAGCTATATGAACAAGGTGTGGTTTTTTTTTCGTTTTTGTTAAAATTATACATATGAAAGTTCAATAGGAAAACATACGTTCGCAGGCATTTCCTATTCATTCACATGAAAATCATCGATTTTTTTAAATGTCCTAATTTACCATTTCAGTACATGTAACCGCGTCATACCAATGCTATCCAATATTTAGACGTTCACAGAAGGTTACTGACATCGAAACACATCTGGCAACACCTCGAATAGTGATGAAAATGCGTTAATTTTCCAAAAATAAAGATGAATTTATTTCATTTTGGAACATAATAAATTTTTTGATGGATTCACTTTTAAAATTTCACACTTAGTACTTACAAAAATATGGCAGAAAAGTAAAACTACGCTAAGTGTTTATACATAATAAAGAAACTACGCCGAGACCGAGTCTGTAGGTACGTTACATATTTTTGAAAATTGCGATGGTAGTGTAGATAGTTATCGAATATTTATCAAAACGCCTTTTATTAAATTTTTGTCTGTGCATGCATCACGTAAAAACCACTGGACGGATTTTGATAAAATTTAGTATGAAGATAATTAATAGCTGAGTAAACATACAAGTTTTTTTTTTATTTTTTCTTTCGGGGTAATGTCTCGTTTTTACAGGAAAATACAAAAACTGGTTCCAGTAAAAAGTAGGCAGACATCAACTCGGGTGTTGGGTGTACCTTTAACAGAAACAGGTAGTTTACGCAGGCAAAGCCGTGGGCGACCGTTAGTATATCATACATGTATTAAAAACTCTATACTTACTAACTGTCACTGAACGACCAATGCAGCACTGTAATTGCGACCGCGTAAGTATATATGTGAGTGAAACTTCGCAGCATATTGACACTCAGTACACATACGTATGAGTGTTTAAAGTGACGCGTGTGTATAGTACGTATACTCGTAACAGAAAGTTGATATACTAGGAGTGCATTAGTTAGTGATGCACCGTCCAGGTGTTTTTAGATTCATGTAGTATATAATAATTAATAATCGAGTTTTCTATTGTGTAACAATTTACTGATAGTGACTCATTGACAACCTATAACGCTTATCGTTGGTACATTGAATGAAACGTTAACATGAATAACAGTTACAAGTTCCCGCTTACACAATCCGTGTTGCTCTTTGCGAATAGGGTCAATCGGCCGTTCTGTTTCACGATCAAATGGTCTCGAACGATACTCCAAATGTCGAATCGATTTTCTTAAGTAGATTGCGACGCAATGAAATTCAAATCATGATAGCATCTTGGAATAAGATTTATTTATTTCCCACGGCGATTTTCTTTTACCGATCCCATTTATTTTCTTAATACTGTACGTAAAACCTTTCGTAATACTGGATTATTTGAATGGGATATCCGAATTGTGTTTTGCATTTTTTATTTACTTTCTAAATTGAAATCCAAAAGATTTTCGTTAAAGTTCAAAGATTTCTATGATAAAACGGAACGGAAAGCTATGTGGGAAATATTTCTTCTAGCGTCACCGTCATCTGGGGGCACGGCCGTGCCCCCAACAAGTCGAGCGAAAAAGCGTCACGGCCGTACCATCCTTTTCTCGAAGCAATTCAGACCATTTTCGACCCCCTGTAACTTCGTTGTGGATAAAACTAGAAGACTGAAATTTTCAGTAACCATGCAGGCATATTATATAAGCATATTTTCAAATTTCATTCAATTGGAACCAGTATTTTTAAGAAATTATAACGGGTCAAATTTCTTCATTTTGTCACTCACTCACTCACCGATCATCAAAATTCTAAGGCACTTCTAGCAGACCTAGAAGCTTCAAATTTGGAATATAAGTAGTGTTTGGTGTATGAATCAAGGAAAAACTAAAAAATCTAGAAAAGACCGCAAAGAAAATTAAGCCCATACAGCCAAGTCTTCAGTTAAATTTTTCAATATTGGCTTTATTCGTAACGATGTTTTATTACGGCAGTTATTATTATATTGCGTGCGAAGCCGCGGGTTTAAGCTAGTCCCATATAAATATAGGCGCATGGTAGTGCCCCTGCCAAATCGAGCAAAAATGGGTATTCCCGTCATGAAAACACGTGTATTAAATTATTTATTAATGCAAAAAACGTACCTACGTGCGTATTCGTACTTATTACGAGTGCGTAAGGTTGTATAATATATCTTAGAAAAACTATATACATATAGATATACATATATACAATAAGTAGAATGTACCGAAAAGGAAAACTGACCTGTAGAACTGTCTACAAAATACAAAAAGAAATGAGATCCCATCAAAAACAATACTTGTCAAAAAAACCAAGTCTCGCAACTCAGTTGTTCTGCGGTAAAAAGTTGTGAGATCCATGTAATACCAAGTCGGTTATTAATTTATTCAGTTATAAATATATTGAGACTTGGCCATCGCACTAAATAATTGAATTTACATGTGTTTTCAGGCGATTGAATTTACACGTGTTTTCAAGCGATGGCCAAGTCTCAATATATTTATATAAAACATTACATACTTACAAGTAGAGACTTGCAAGTAGAGACTGAATAAATTAATAACCGACTTGGTATTACATGGATCTCACAACTTTTTACCGCAGAACAACTGAGTTGCGAGACTTGGTTTTTTTGACAAGTATTGTTTTTGATGGGTTTATTTTTTCGCCTACCGAGCATGCAAGAGTACTAAGTAAAAACAGTCAAAAGATTTTTATACATAATTAATCACTCCACAATATTTACTGTGGTAACTGAACAAAATGTAGATGTTACGGGTAAAGTCGATATTAAATTTAAGTGAATTGAGGTAAATCTAGAATGAGTTTTAATCACTCTATAATTTCTGTATTGTAATAAAAGATACAACAAAGACTGCCGCAGTACTTCGGGACCATCACAGCCTTCTAGTCTGACCACCTAATGAATTCTTCAGTTTGTGATTTCTGTGGCTACGAATGTAATTTCGAACAACCCGTATCAATAACCAACTCTACTCATAGCGCATGTTATAACAGCTGTCTGTCTATTTACACACCTATAATTTACCCATATTAAAGGCGTCATTCATCAATCAATAATAGTAGCTATTAGTACTAGGGAAATATCAGCCGCTCGCTTCTCATTGGCCAGCACTGGCTGCGCGCTAATTTCCGCTATCACCGGAACAGCACACGAGGCGAACGACCGCGACCCAACTGTACGTTCACGCGGTATTGTAAAAATTGTCACGCGTCTATATACGATAAAAACCTATTTTCCTTGTATCGTATCACTTTGAAAATAATTTTTGTTCTGCGTCTGGAGTTTCGATGCTCTGAAATTCGGTTAAACAGCATTACACTTTAGCTCCACAGTTTTTACCCAACTGCGGTTGGTAATGTGGTTATAGTGTATGTATTTCATGGATGCCTATTTCTTTGGTACGTTCTGTGGCTTAAATCGCTCGATGGACTTTAACACATGAGGTGTTGTGGACTTGTCTTATTGATTAAAAAGAAAAGAAAAGGAAGAACGTTTATTGTCATAAGAAAAAAAAAAATTTACTACCTACATCTATTCTTTAGTTATAGGTACATATTCTATGACAATTAGGGCAACCTCAGCATGTTGCCGGCTGTCGCTGATTTTCAGATTGCCCTATTCCTATTTCTATCCTATCCCTTATCCTATATATCCTATAATATCTAACATGCATACACAATAATTACATTGATATATAAATTCAGGGAAAAAATAATATCCATGTAGTATCTTATGGGACTAACTAACAGAAGGTACATAATATTTAAATATCGTCTGAGAATCAAAAAACCCAGTAAGCACAAAAAAATGTTGTTATTACAACAATATAGACAGCAAACGAAAGCTCGCTAATTCCAAATATAAATGATAATACTTTCATGCTATCAACTCATTCACACATAAACTCATTCACAAACTACAAAATAAAGCACCGCACTGGATCAGTCCGTTGTGGATATTAGCTCACATATTTTTTTAAATAATGAGGCCTGTATGTACCTATAGCCCTATATAAGCAGAGTGAAAACACTAGAGAACTTAAGTTATTTAATTTAAAAAAAAAGATAATACAAAAAAAGTAGATTGTTACTCAAGGGGTGAAAGGGACCTATTTAGGCACGAGAGGTTTTACTAAGAGGACCTAAATAGGTATTTCATCCGAGGACATGCCTTGCATAGTTTTTTTTTTAATTTTGTGACAGCAGGGAAAATCGTTTCCCAGGGACGAAAAACACTACTTCCATCCCTCTGATCAGGTAACTTCTAGCGTACTTTCCGAGTATGAGTAATGAAAAAATTATAAACTCAACTGCATAAAAAATAATGAACTAAAAAGAGAAAAACTAGCTCTATAATCCATAGGATGTGCATTAAATACAAATATGACTGAAATATTATATGAGGTATTGCAGGCGGGGACAATCAAAATTACAAAACATTGTTTTGTTGTAAAAAATAAAATATGATTTTACTTAAAGATCACCACCAAACATTTTGGTAATTGGTTTGTCTTCGCCTGCAAAGTCTTATATAACATTCGAGTCATATTTATATGACAGTGTATTTTATTCACATTCTATAGATTAAAGAGCCTTGCTTTTAGGGTTCCGTTCCTAAAGGATGTTGATGGAAACCTATTAATATAAAGCTCTGCTGTTCGTCCGTCCACCCGTCACAAAGCTGTAACTTAGTTGACACATAAACGTTTCATCTAGTGTGTATTACTATGGTCATTATAACTTAATTAAACTATAAAAAAATTAAAAGGGATCACCATGCAAGAAAATTCGTTTTTTTCTTGTATTCAGTAATGGCAATACATAGAAACATTTGACTGGTAGATATACCTAAAATAAGCATTCTATAGTAAAAACAAATAATAAAAACCGGCCAAGTGTGAGTAGGACTGGCGCTAATGTGTTCCTACAATTACAAGATTAATTATAAAATTACTTCACATATCTTTACGAAAAATCGCATATTGTTATTTTTTACTAAGCTGTTAAAAAAAATATATGTAAGTAGTGTTAAATATTGTACGGTGGTACGGAACGCGTGTGAGTTCTCTTTAATCTTTTGTATGCAGTCGATTTTTATAACTTTTTTATATTTTAAATGTCATTCTCTCTCATTATACTCTTAGCAAAACTTGTGCATTATTCTGTATTTATAACAAACAAAATGAACAGAAGAACGAACTGATTTTCACTAAAATTATGAGAACATCGTACCTACGACGCGTGAATGTATTTTTTATTTAGTGGGCGAAATCATTGCCAACTACCCACTATCGTGTCCTCACCTTTATCAATTTAAATAACCAAAGCTATCGGACCGCGTTACTCCCCATCTCCATTCTTTCAGACGAAAACTCAGAAGCGTCCATATTTTAAAATCAGTCTATTCATTATTTCTCCTCGTCCTTTATGATTGTGATACCTACCTTTATGATAGGTACCTACTGTAAAAATATGTATTTAATTTTCTCTCTTCCTTTTGAAAACAATTATTTCTCACGTTACTTGAATAACAGCTTGCCATAGCATATGTTTTTTGATGAACCAATTAGGTTGTGGGAATTCGAACCAAAATCAAGAGCCGTTGAAACCGGCCGGGGCGGCGGCGGCAGCGACCTCGAGCCTCTTGGACCACCGTGCCCGAGTATTGGATGTCTATACACATCTCCACTTACGTGAAGAAAATGTAACCTGGAGAGCGAGTTAACTTTATCGAATTCAATTTACTCATTGTTAACCACTCAATCGATTGGCTTCCACATAATTTAATTAATATTTTTGTAAGAGACCAAATGTTTACGTTTCGGTACCGCAAAACCTTTCGAAGCCTTTGTGAAACTTTGCCAACAATTAAATCTGTCGCTGGTAAATTTAAAAGTAACGATAGAAACAATTTACGAATCTGAGGCTACACTTAGTCATGTTTCTGACAACATCGGCAGGTAATGTCCCTTCTAATTTCATTCAATTGGATGTGATTTGCATTTATTCAAAATGCAGATATTGCGTGCTCCAGTGACTAATACGTGAATTAGTTTATTTGAATTATTGGGATAAAATGCATTGAACTTTTTGTGTTGATTTGTTTGTGCTATTTATTAAAGCTATTATCCCATGTTTCTAGAAAAAAATAATTTAAAATGCATTTTCTTATTTTTAAGCGACTTCAAAAAAGAAGGAGGTTACTCAATTCGACCGTATATATGTTTTTTTTTTTTATGTGTGTTCAGGGATAACTTCGTTGTTTATGAACCGAATTGGATGATTTTTTTTTTTGTGAAAGGGAGATATCTCCGAAATGGTACCATGATAAGGAAACCAGGATCTGATGATGGCATCCCAGAGAAATCGAGGGCAACCTTAGAAAATCGTATTTTAAAGTATCGTATTTTAAGTATTTTGATAAAGTACTACTACTAGTACTATTTAATGAAGGTCGGGAGTCGATCTGATGATGGAGCTGAAAGACAGTCGAGGGAACTCCTCAACGACTTACAGCAATTACCTGGTGTTTGGACTTGATTTATTTCTATTGATGAGATCTTTGCACCCATATGGATTATAAGTGCCATTACAGGTCTGATGATAATGACCATACACAATCGAGGGAACTCCTCAACGATTTACAGCAATTACCTAGTGTTTGGACTTAATTCATTTCTATTAATGAGAACTTTGCACCTATAAAGGTTATAAGTACCATTACAGGTCTGATGATGGAGACCATACACAGTCGAAGGAACTCCTTAACGATTTATAGCAATTACCTGGTGTTTGGACTTGATTCATTTCTATTGATGAGATCTTTGCACCCATAAAGATTATAAGTACCATTACAGGTCTGATGATGGAGACCATACACAGTCGAAGGAACTCCTTAACGATTTATAGCAATTACCTGGTGTTTGGAATTGATTCATTTCTATTGATGAGATCTTTGCACCCATATGGGTTATAAGTGCCATTACAGGTCTGATGATGGAGACCATACACAATCGAGGGTGTCGCGAAGTCTATCTTTATTATATCATCATGTATTGTGAGGTGTAACTTCTAAGATCGCGATATGATTATATTTGAACTGATCAAGGGTCAACGATACTTGAATTAATACAAATTGATAATTGATTTATTTAATCAAGTTATCTCATATTGTTCATTAAGAATCTACACCATATACAGTAGCATCGACCACTTGAATTATCTTCCGAGGAGCTCCTTTAAGCGACATCCAGCATGAGCATATATGTACACTATAAGCATCATCTCCGTTGTCAGTGTAGGCAGCTTTGATTAGTTCGCTCTCATCTCTCCCGTCTCAGGAACACCTAAAAATTTAATAAAGCCCGGGCACACCATTGCCTAACGCAATGGTGGCCCGGGCCCAAAGGTCCAGCACCGACCCCGCATTGACAATTTATAGTTAGTTAGAATGTGATCACAAACAACATAGTACACAGTGTAAAAGCACATCAATAGATTATAATAGAATATAGATAGTATCATACTAGGTATATAAAACTCTCTCACATCTGCTTCGCTTATCAGTATCTCTGTGTACCTCTATTTAAGATAAACTCTAGTGTCTATCTACACACACATACACATATACATATGTATCTATCTATGGATCCTTTAACCACTATGAAGAGCTCATACCTTCTCAACCATTCATTGAGAAGTGCTCTTGTAATATCTCTCACTCTCTTAGGTGATAACACGAGTCAGCTTCTATGCCGACTTCAGTGTGTGGACTCTTTAACCACTATGAAGAGCTCATGCCTTCTCAACCATTCATTGAGAAGTGCTCTTATAATATCTCTCACTCTCTTAGGTTATGACACGAGTCAGCTTCTATGCCGACGTCAGAGTGTGGACCCTTTAACCACTATGAAGAGCTCATACCTTCTCAACCATTCATTGAGAAGTGCTCGAGGTGTCTTTCAATCTCTTAGGTTATGACGCGAGTCAGCTTCTATGCCGACGTCATCATACACACAAATCTCGCTAAATCTATAACATTATTCAAATCTGTATTACGCATTAATATTGTGGATATCGTCAATATATTACCAGCAAATATCATAGTAAACGTCAGCTGGCACCACGTGCTCAGCAGGATATCGTATCTTATAGTTTCGTTATCTCTAAAAACTAATCATATACTTACAATTAGGTGCTCGATAATCAATCGTGCTTATCACTACCAAATAAAGGTAATTAATTATTAATAGGCCATAAATTCTAGGCAACAGACTCACCTCGTGGCATCGGTCCTGCTGCCATCCGGAGAAAAAAGTGTTGCTAACCAAATCATGATTTTCAACCAAATTTGCAATGTTGCTATTAATAAATATTCAAAATTCCCATATTTACAAATAATCACGAAACTTCGTGACACTCCCAACTCCAAAGGAAAGTGACTTATATGAGTAAATTATGTAACAATCGAGTCCACTCGGTAATCTTCTTCCGAGCCTCTATAGCTGCACCTCGCTTTGGTCGAGGATCTACTGAGTCTGCCATTTGTCTAACTAAATTTTGATGTGGTGGTTGTTCGATAACAGTTTCTAATGGTTCTCTAGTCTTGGCGTTGGACTGAGGTTCTTTGGTATTAGTATTGGATACTTTTTGTCAAAAGACCAATTCGTATTTTTCATGTGTCCTCCACATCTCAGGACCTTGTTATCATCCAGAAATAAACCTAAGTTTCTACTAAGGTGCGTTTCCACTCCTATTATTTCTTCTGGGAAATATTTTGCTTGTAGTTCTTTTATCTCGTCTATCTCGTGGCGCTCCAGATCAACTTCTTCTTTCTCTTTTTCTGGTTCGGTCATTTCTTTGTCTTCAGCCTGTGGGATGGGCTGATCCTCCCCACTCAAGAAAGAGAAAAAAAATTATTGGAGTGGGCCATGCTATAGTGTTTTTTACTATGAATTTTGGTTCTTCTACCCATGTTCGTATAGATTCTTTAGAGAAATTTGGTCTCGTAGCTACCTCAGCAGAATTCAATTCAGATGGGACATACCAAAGTTTCAGATTTATATTCTGTTTTATTTCGTTTATTCTTCTAGCAACAAATGGCGGTAGTAATTTGTCTGTATGATACCAGTTAAGTACTATTTGACTATCTGTCCATATGAATTGATCCTGTATTGGTAGCTGATTAAATTTCAAAACATATTTTATAAGGCAACTTCCTATCAAAACACCTAGTAGCTCTAATCTAGGAATTTTTTAAATTTTCTTGGCCTTGTCTTCTAAAGGTATTGCTTTCATGAATTCCTTAGAATTAGAATTCCATTCTCTTAGGTTCATTGATAGGTTTTTAAAGGAATTCTTCAATGACATGTATATAGAAATGGCCTTCTTATATGTGGATGCTCCCGTTACAAGATTATCTACATATATATCGTCAGCGATTGCCTTTAGCTTCCCCTGATCGGATTTCATAAGATGATTTCTGACTGTGGCATTCAGAAGAAAAGGACTGGTAATCACTCCAAATGGTACTCTACAAAATCTTAGGTGTACTAAATTATTCAAAGAGGTTGGTTGATTTAAATCCTTTAGCCATAGGAACCTGGTTACATCTCTGTTGTGTTCTTGTAATCAATATGTATGAAACAAACATACAAAACTAATTTAGTTAAATCTGTTATTCAACCTTTTTGGTTGATATTATATTATTTTTTTTTATATTTTATATATATTCTGTCATTATCATTACAAAGTCAAATTGCTCTGCATCAAAATTTATATTTTAAATAATTAAAATTGTGATCTATTATTTTTTATGTTCTTTTATTAACATAAAATGGGTTTCTATTTGGAGAAAAGCCTTTTCTACGTCTGCTACAATCCCTATCTTATGCATTTTAAATTTTATTAACAATCCAGTCAGATCTTCCAGCATAAGCAGTCCACAATATCGTATAGGCTTTTATTATCCTTTATTTTTGCCAATGCATCATAAACTATCCTCATCGGTTTACCAGGCTGGAACACGCCATGATGAGGTAAGTAGTGTATCGGATAATCTCTGACCGATTTCTGATGCTCTGGTGTTATTTCTATAATACCCTTTTTCATCTGTTCTTTTAATGTCTGATCGTACAGTTCTAGAGATTGTTGATCTAATCTTTTAACTAAATTTACTAATCGGCCGATTGCAAGTCTATAATTATCTGGTAAATTCCGTGGATATTGATTCCATGGCCAGGTGCCATAGTATCTTTTATCAATATTTAGTGGTTTCATTAAAGTTCCTGATCGCTTCTTCATCTCTTGTAACTTTAGGGTTGTCGGTAATCCCTATAGATTCAAGATCCCACAAGGATTTTAAATTGACGTTCTCTAATGGACGATCAGGTGCATTGAGTTTGACATCTTCACATGAGGATTGAAAATATGTAAGAGCATATAACTGATCTGTATTTTCTGGGGTGATCTTTCCTGAAAGTATCCAACCCAGGATAGATTCTACTAGGAAAAAATCTTCGCGGATTTTAATCTTATGGTAAGACATAATGGAATAGTAATAGTCATTCCCAATCAACATATCTATCTGGTCTGACAGGGAACCATCATCGGCTAAGATTTTATTCTTTGCCCAGTTTTTGACTTCCTCGCTTGTATATGGGATATTCTGTGATATGAATGGCACAACATTCATATACACAACTTTATTTGAGTTGGTACGAGACTTGATATTGATTTTAACTAATGGACTAACAACTTCATGTGGAGACTGTAAACCGAAAGTAAATACCATGAGCCTATTTTCTTCCTCGATAGGTTAGTTTAGCTCTTTGGCTACCTTTTTGGTTACATAGCTTCTTTGACTTCCAGAGTCAAGCAATAATCGGCATTTTATTGATTTCGTTCTATTTACGCCATTTACCCATACGACAGCCGTCTGTAATGCTGTGAAGCTTTTAGTATTATTGTAAAATGTAGTAGTAGATTCCACTCTAGTATTTACTGGCAGTTTTGGACATAAAGCTCGGTTGTGTTCTCTATACGATCCACAATGTGCACATTTCCTTTTCAATCGGCACTGGTTTACTTTGTGTCCCGTGGTAAAGCAATTAAAACAGCGATTTCTCAATTTTAATTTTCTTTCTCTTATACCTTTGACGGTCTTGCATTCATCATTATAGTGTGGATCTTTACAGAATATGCAGCTCAATTTAGTATTTTTTTTTTTTTTTTCCTTCCATCGAACCCTTCAGTAAGTTTACATTTCCTACTGTCCTTATTGGTGGATACATTATGTCTCCTACCATCAGTAGTTTTACAAGTGTTTATTACTATTCTTTTGCTTTCGTATATATTTCTTTGAATTTTTCTTTTGCCCTTGTGTGTAGGTGCCTTTTCTCTAACGTGTAACAACTCTACCGAATAACTATCATTTCGCATTCTGGCATCAGTCATTCTATTCGAATCTTCCTTTGCTGATATAATTTCCTCTAGACATGTTCTAATTTCTTCAATTGTTTTATTTTTGAATTTCAACTTTAATTCATATATGATGTTTTCTGGAAATTTTTGAATTAATAGAAATCGTAAATGGTTATGGTTGGTATCTTCACCCAAACCGTTCAATACCCGAAGGTGTCGTTCGATATCGTTTAGCACGCGTCTACAACTTAAAATGGATTTATCAGCTTGTTGTATCTTATATAGGAATTATAGTATTAGGTTTACCGAACCGTTCCTTAAGGGTAGCGACAGCAATACTATAATTTTTATTGGTTGTTTCTAAACCTTCGATTGCCTTCTTGGCATTCCCTTCCAGAACTGATTGCAGGTACAGTAACTTATCAACTTCGTTGATACTTTTACTATCATATTCGAGGGAAAAATGATCCCAAAAGGTTCTCCACATCAGAATATCTCCATTGAATTTAGTCAATTCCATCTTAGGTAATCTGCCTTGAAATGTTTCTTTCCCATGTTTCGATATTTTTTTTTTTTATTTTACTGTAAGTTCTGCGATTACTTCATCTCCCTCCATTTGAGTCTTGACATATTTTGCCGCTTCATCGGGTGAAAGTGACTCAGCATATTTATAGTAATTGTTCATTTCCAGTGAGAGGCGTTCATTGAGTAGCTTTAGCATTTCTAATTTAATGTTAGCCTCTTCTATATTCTCTGGTATTTGTCTATTTTGGTATCTGGTATTTGACTGTTTCATGGATGGTGACCACTTTCGTCTTAATTACAGCTTCCATTTTTCACTGAAAAGGCAACAACTATGTGGTCTTCAACGATGCTAACAAAATTTAATTATGTACCTTAATAGGTACTTTCTCATCTTTTATTTACTATTCATTGATTTATATAAAACATTATACATTTACTTTTCATAACAGATCACTTTACACTCCATCGCACTTCAGGATAAACATCCATCCGAGTTAGCCACTAACAAACAATGAAACATTCATCATAATTGTATTCAAACAGAAAGGTAACGGATAACATAGTTATCTATCTCTCTGGTACTATATCATACTATTATTAATCTACAAACTGACTTTGTTTTAAATAACTTTAATTTCAACTTTCATATTATCATATATAGGTCTCTGTCTGACAAATATATGTAGACAATATATCTCAGGTCAGAATTGGTAGCTGTACATTGCTTTTATGCATACATACATACTTATCATATTCTTTTCACTAAATAATATCTATTTGAGTCATATTCTATTCAGACTAGTGATTTTGCTAAGCGGTAAGCAACCTTATATGTTTTGTTAAGTGGTAAGCAACTTTATATGCTGCTTCAGACTATAACTAATCAACTTAGTTAATATTAACCTGTAAGCATGTGAGAGGCCTTCTACATTGAGTTCATTTTGTATGTACCTACTACATAGGCAATAACCACATAATAACCATTATTTTACGGTTTATCTCTATAACTGCTATAATAACGTGACGTGACGTTACGTTCCATCGTTGTCATAAAACACAAAGACAGTTTTTCGTCTTGACTAATTCCAACAAATGTTTAATTCCAGTTTTACAACAATTAAATCACTTGTAGGTGTACGTACCGTCTCAAGTCCGCTGGCAGTCGGTAGTACACATTAAACGCAATTTACATACTTTTAAATCACAGTACACAATAACTTTAATCAAAATAACATTAATTTTATGTAGACACCATGTACCTAGACACTCAGTTTATTTTCAATAATTCAAGCAAAATCAATCATTTCACTTGAAGTTTCATGTCATTGATCAATTCTCTATGATCTAGTGATGTACATATTTAAGTCATGATTTAACATCATCTGAGCCGAGTCGTTAGTGACTCACTTCTGTTAGGATCCGCTACTCTGTAGGGATATAAATAGTAAAACAATAGGTATGTTTATACATGGGAGACACCAAATGGTAATAAATCAAGGTAAAATATCTAAGTTCTTATTTCTTATGAGATTTAGTAATGAAACGAGATTTCGTAACTTTCCATTTATTCAGTGGTAGGTATTTAACAATATAAAATAAAATTGAGTGATGGAGTACACTATTTAATAATTTTATTTTTGTACATGTATTAAATTAGTAAGATAAAGATAGGTATTCAATAAATAGAACACGATAACACATCATACTTCGTGTAGTTGATTGAAACCTTCAAAATCTCCACTCTTCAGTCTTCACTATACTACGCGCACCGATATTGTAATAGTTAAGGTCAAAAAAATTATTCTTGTACGTCTCACTTTCTCCACTTGAACCTCGTGATCGTTTCATAGTATAGATATGAATCACATCTGGAGTCATATCAACAGATCACCTTTCTCTGACTCACTCAATCGACCCAACACTTTTTTAACTTATTTAACAAAGGTCACCGCAGGTCATCGTCAACACGAAAACAAGTCAGAAACGATTTCACCTTTACAACAAGGAAATAAATTAGTAATATATTATTATAAATTGTAATGATGCTGTATGCGTTTTCATAAATTGACTAAATTATGAAAGTAAAAGTTTCTTTTAGTCAGTGTTTCTTTAGTCTAAAATTGTCATTTAGCTAGCCGCCAACAGATGATGCTGATATCGCTTTGAGCTCATCGGAAAACGAATAGGATGTGCTGAGGGATTGGCTCCTGATTTCATATCTCGAAGCATCTCCACCATGTCGCGAAGTCTATCTTTATTATATCATCATGTATTGTGAGGTGTAACTTCTAAGATCGCGATATGATTATATTTGAACTGATCAAGGGTCAACGATACTTGAATTAATACAAATTGATAATTGATTTATTTAATCAAGTTATCTCATATTGTTCATTAAGAATCTACACCATATACAGTAGCATCGACCACTTGAATTATCTTCCGAGGAGCTCCTTTAAGCGACATCCAGCATGAGCATATATGTACACTATAAGCATCATCTCCGTTGTCAGTGTAGGCAGCTTTGATTAGTTCGCTCTCATCTCTCCCGTCTCAGGAACACCTAAAAATTTAATAAAGCCCGGGCACACCATTGCCTAACGCAATGGTGGCCCGGGCCCAAAGGTCCAGCACCGACCCCGCATTGACAATTTATAGTTAGTTAGAATGTGATCACAAACAACATAGTACACAGTGTAAAAGCACATCAATAGATTATAATAGAATACAGATAGTATCATACTAGGTATATAAAACTCTCTCACATCTGCTTCGCTTATCAGTATCTCTGTGTACCTCTATTTAAGATAAACTCTAGTGTCTATCTACACACACATACACATATACATATGTATCTATCTATGGATCCTTTAACCACTATGAAGAGCTCATACCTTCTCAACCATTCATTGAGAAGTGCTCTTCTAATATCTCTCACTCTCTTAGGTGATAACACGAGTCAGCTTCTATGCCGACTTCAGTGTGTGGACTCTTTAACCACTATGAAGAGCTCATGCCTTCTCAACCATTCATTGAGAAGTGCTCTTATAATATCTCTCACTCTCTTAGGTTATGACACGAGTCAGCTTCTATGCCGACGTCAGAGTGTGGACCCTTTAACCACTATGAAGAGCTCATACCTTCTCAACCATTCATTGAGAAGTGCTCGAGGTGTCTTTCAATCTCTTAGGTTATGACGCGAGTCAGCTTCTATGCCGACGTCATCATACACACAAATCTCGCTAAATCTATAACATTATTCAAATCTGTATTACGCATTAATATTGTGGATATCGTCAATATATTACCAGCAAATATCATAGTAAACGTCAGCTGGCACCACGTGCTCAGCAGGATATCGTATCTTATAGTTTCGTTATCTCTAAAAACTAATCATATACTTACAATTAGGTGCTCGATAATCAATCGTGCTTATCACTACCAAATAAAGGTAATTAATTATTAATAGGCCATAAATTCTAGGCAAC
This sequence comes from Luffia ferchaultella, assembly GCA_949709985.1. Classification (NCBI taxonomy): domain Eukaryota; kingdom Metazoa; phylum Arthropoda; class Insecta; order Lepidoptera; family Psychidae; genus Luffia; species Luffia ferchaultella. The sequence goes on along the minus strand of OX453242.1, from coordinate 19,857,964 downwards.
AGACTCACCTCGTGGCATCGGTCCTGCTGCCATCCGGAGAAAAAAGTGTTGCTAACCAAATCATGATTTTCAACCAAATTTGCAATGTTGCTATTAATAAATATTCAAAATTCCCATATTTACAAATAATCACGAAACTTCGTGACACTCCCAACTCCAAAGGAAAGTGACTTATATGAGTAAATTATGTAACAATCGAGTCCACTCGGTAATCTTCTTCCGAGCCTCTATAGCTGCACCTCGCTTTGGTCGAGGATCTACTGAGTCTGCCATTTGTCTAACTAAATTTTGATGTGGTGGTTGTTCGATAACAGTTTCTAATGGTTCTCTAGTCTTGGCGTTGGACTGAGGTTCTTTGGTATTAGTATTGGATACTTTTTGTCAAAAGACCAATTCGTATTTTTCATGTGTCCTCCACATCTCAGGACCTTGTTATCATCCAGAAATAAACCTAAGTTTCTACTAAGGTGCGTTTCCACTCCTATTATTTCTTCTGGGAAATATTTTGCTTGTAGTTCTTTTATCTCGTCTATCTCGTGGCGCTCCAGATCAACTTCTTCTTTCTCTTTTTCTGGTTCGGTCATTTCTTTGTCTTCAGCCTGTGGGATGGGCTGATCCTCCCCACTCAAGAAAGAGAAAAAAAATTATTGGAGTGGGCCATGCTATAGTGTTTTTTACTATGAATTTTGGTTCTTCTACCCATGTTCGTATAGATTCTTTAGAGAAATTTGGTCTCGTAGCTACCTCAGCAGAATTCAATTCAGATGGGACATACCAAAGTTTCAGATTTATATTCTGTTTTATTTCGTTTATTCTTCTAGCAACAAATGGCGGTAGTAATTTGTCTGTATGATACCAGTTAAGTACTATTTGACTATCTGTCCATATGAATTGATCCTGTATTGGTAGCTGATTAAATTTCAAAACATATTTTATAAGGCAACTTCCTATCAAAACACCTAGTAGCTCTAATCTAGGAATTTTTTAAATTTTCTTGGCCTTGTCTTCTAAAGGTATTGCTTTCATGAATTCCTTAGAATTAGAATTCCATTCTCTTAGGTTCATTGATAGGTTTTTAAAGGAATTCTTCAATGACATGTATATAGAAATGGCCTTCTTATATGTGGATGCTCCCGTTACAAGATTATCTACATATATATCGTCAGCGATTGCCTTTAGCTTCCCCTGATCGGATTTCATAAGATGATTTCTGACTGTGGCATTCAGAAGAAAAGGACTGGTAATCACTCCAAATGGTACTCTACAAAATCTTAGGTGTACTAAATTATTCAAAGAGGTTGGTTGATTTAAATCCTTTAGCCATAGGAACCTGGTTACATCTCTGTTGTGTTCTTGTAATCAATATGTATGAAACAAACATACAAAACTAATTTAGTTAAATCTGTTATTCAACCTTTTTGGTTGATATTATATTATTTTTTTTTATATTTTATATATATTCTGTCATTATCATTACAAAGTCAAATTGCTCTGCATCAAAATTTATATTTTAAATAATTAAAATTGTGATCTATTATTTTTTATGTTCTTTTATTAACATAAAATGGGTTTCTATTTGGAGAAAAGCCTTTTCTACGTCTGCTACAATCCCTATCTTATGCATTTTAAATTTTATTAACAATCCAGTCAGATCTTCCAGCATAAGCAGTCCACAATATCGTATAGGCTTTTATTATCCTTTATTTTTGCCAATGCATCATAAACTATCCTCATCGGTTTACCAGGCTGGAACACGCCATGATGAGGTAAGTAGTGTATCGGATAATCTCTGACCGATTTCTGATGCTCTGGTGTTATTTCTATAATACCCTTTTTCATCTGTTCTTTTAATGTCTGATCGTACAGTTCTAGAGATTGTTGATCTAATCTTTTAACTAAATTTACTAATCGGCCGATTGCAAGTCTATAATTATCTGGTAAATTCCGTGGATATTGATTCCATGGCCAGGTGCCATAGTATCTTTTATCAATATTTAGTGGTTTCATTAAAGTTCCTGATCGCTTCTTCATCTCTTGTAACTTTAGGGTTGTCGGTAATCCCTATAGATTCAAGATCCCACAAGGATTTTAAATTGACGTTCTCTAATGGACGATCAGGTGCATTGAGTTTGACATCTTCACATGAGGATTGAAAATATGTAAGAGCATATAACTGATCTGTATTTTCTGGGGTGATCTTTCCTGAAAGTATCCAACCCAGGATAGATTCTACTAGGAAAAAATCTTCGCGGATTTTAATCTTATGGTAAGACATAATGGAATAGTAATAGTCATTCCCAATCAACATATCTATCTGGTCTGACAGGGAACCATCATCGGCTAAGATTTTATTCTTTGCCCAGTTTTTGACTTCCTCGCTTGTATATGGGATATTCTGTGATATGAATGGCACAACATTCATATACACAACTTTATTTGAGTTGGTACGAGACTTGATATTGATTTTAACTAATGGACTAACAACTTCATGTGGAGACTGTAAACCGAAAGTAAATACCATGAGCCTATTTTCTTCCTCGATAGGTTAGTTTAGCTCTTTGGCTACCTTTTTGGTTACATAGCTTCTTTGACTTCCAGAGTCAAGCAATAATCGGCATTTTATTGATTTCGTTCTATTTACGCCATTTACCCATACGACAGCCGTCTGTAATGCTGTGAAGCTTTTAGTATTATTGTAAAATGTAGTAGTAGATTCCACTCTAGTATTTACTGGCAGTTTTGGACATAAAGCTCGGTTGTGTTCTCTATACGATCCACAATGTGCACATTTCCTTTTCAATCGGCACTGGTTTACTTTGTGTCCCGTGGTAAAGCAATTAAAACAGCGATTTCTCAATTTTAATTTTCTTTCTCTTATACCTTTGACGGTCTTGCATTCATCATTATAGTGTGGATCTTTACAGAATATGCAGCTCAATTTAGTATTTTTTTTTTTTTTTCCTTCCATCGAACCCTTCAGTAAGTTTACATTTCCTACTGTCCTTATTGGTGGATACATTATGTCTCCTACCATCAGTAGTTTTACAAGTGTTTATTACTATTCTTTTGCTTTCGTATATATTTCTTTGAATTTTTCTTTTGCCCTTGTGTGTAGGTGCCTTTTCTCTAACGTGTAACAACTCTACCGAATAACTATCATTTCGCATTCTGGCATCAGTCATTCTATTCGAATCTTCCTTTGCTGATATAATTTCCTCTAGACATGTTCTAATTTCTTCAATTGTTTTATTTTTGAATTTCAACTTTAATTCATATATGATGTTTTCTGGAAATTTTTGAATTAATAGAAATCGTAAATGGTTATGGTTGGTATCTTCACCCAAACCGTTCAATACCCGAAGGTGTCGTTCGATATCGTTTAGCACGCGTCTACAACTTAAAATGGATTTATCAGCTTGTTGTATCTTATATAGGAATTATAGTATTAGGTTTACCGAACCGTTCCTTAAGGGTAGCGACAGCAATACTATAATTTTTATTGGTTGTTTCTAAACCTTCGATTGCCTTCTTGGCATTCCCTTCCAGAACTGATTGCAGGTACAGTAACTTATCAACTTCGTTGATACTTTTACTATCATATTCGAGGGAAAAATGATCCCAAAAGGTTCTCCACATCAGAATATCTCCATTGAATTTAGTCAATTCCATCTTAGGTAATCTGCCTTGAAATGTTTCTTTCCCATGTTTCGATATTTTTTTTTTTTATTTTACTGTAAGTTCTGCGATTACTTCATCTCCCTCCATTTGAGTCTTGACATATTTTGCCGCTTCATCGGGTGAAAGTGACTCAGCATATTTATAGTAATTGTTCATTTCCAGTGAGAGGCGTTCATTGAGTAGCTTTAGCATTTCTAATTTAATGTTAGCCTCTTCTATATTCTCTGGTATTTGTCTATTTTGGTATCTGGTATTTGACTGTTTCATGGATGGTGACCACTTTCGTCTTAATTACAGCTTCCATTTTTCACTGAAAAGGCAACAACTATGTGGTCTTCAACGATGCTAACAAAATTTAATTATGTACCTTAATAGGTACTTTCTCATCTTTTATTTACTATTCATTGATTTATATAAAACATTATACATTTACTTTTCATAACAGATCACTTTACACTCCATCGCACTTCAGGATAAACATCCATCCGAGTTAGCCACTAACAAACAATGAAACATTCATCATAATTGTATTCAAACAGAAAGGTAACGGATAACATAGTTATCTATCTCTCTGGTACTATATCATACTATTATTAATCTACAAACTGACTTTGTTTTAAATAACTTTAATTTCAACTTTCATATTATCATATATAGGTCTCTGTCTGACAAATATATGTAGACAATATATCTCAGGTCAGAATTGGTAGCTGTACATTGCTTTTATGCATACATACATACTTATCATATTCTTTTCACTAAATAATATCTATTTGAGTCATATTCTATTCAGACTAGTGATTTTGCTAAGCGGTAAGCAACCTTATATGTTTTGTTAAGTGGTAAGCAACTTTATATGCTGCTTCAGACTATAACTAATCAACTTAGTTAATATTAACCTGTAAGCATGTGAGAGGCCTTCTACATTGAGTTCATTTTGTATGTACCTACTACATAGGCAATAACCACATAATAACCATTATTTTACGGTTTATCTCTATAACTGCTATAATAACGTGACGTGACGTTACGTTCCATCGTTGTCATAAAACACAAAGACAGTTTTTCGTCTTGACTAATTCCAACAAATGTTTAATTCCAGTTTTACAACAATTAAATCACTTGTAGGTGTACGTACCGTCTCAAGTCCGCTGGCAGTCGGTAGTACACATTAAACGCAATTTACATACTTTTAAATCACAGTACACAATAACTTTAATCAAAATAACATTAATTTTATGTAGACACCATGTACCTAGACACTCAGTTTATTTTCAATAATTCAAGCAAAATCAATCATTTCACTTGAAGTTTCATGTCATTGATCAATTCTCTATGATCTAGTGATGTACATATTTAAGTCATGATTTAACATCATCTGAGCCGAGTCGTTAGTGACTCACTTCTGTTAGGATCCGCTACTCTGTAGGGATATAAATAGTAAAACAATAGGTATGTTTATACATGGGAGACACCAAATGGTAATAAATCAAGGTAAAATATCTAAGTTCTTATTTCTTATGAGATTTAGTAATGAAACGAGATTTCGTAACTTTCCATTTATTCAGTGGTAGGTATTTAACAATATAAAATAAAATTGAGTGATGGAGTACACTATTTAATAATTTTATTTTTGTACATGTATTAAATTAGTAAGATAAAGATAGGTATTCAATAAATAGAACACGATAACACATCATACTTCGTGTAGTTGATTGAAACCTTCAAAATCTCCACTCTTCAGTCTTCACTATACTACGCGCACCGATATTGTAATAGTTAAGGTCAAAAAAATTATTCTTGTACGTCTCACTTTCTCCACTTGAACTTCGTGATCGTTTCATAGTATAGATATGAATCACATCTGGAGTCATATCAACAGATCACCTTTCTCTGACTCACTCAATCGACCCAACACTTTTTTAACTTATTTAACAAAGGTCACCGCAGGTCATCGTCAACACGAAAACAAGTCAGAAACGATTTCACCTTTACAACAAGGAAATAAATTAGTAATATATTATTATAAATTGTAATGATGCTGTATGCGTTTTCATAAATTGACTAAATTATGAAAGTAAAAGTTTCTTTTAGTCAGTGTTTCTTTAGTCTAAAATTGTCATTTAGCTAGCCGCCAACAGATGATGCTGATATCGCTTTGAGCTCATCGGAAAACGAATAGGATGTGCTGAGGGATTGGCTCCTGATTTCATATCTCGAAGCATCTCCACCATGTCGCGAAGTCTATCTTTATTATATCATCATGTATTGTGAGGTGTAACTTCTAAGATCGCGATATGATTATATTTGAACTGATCAAGGGTCAACGATACTTGAATTAATACAAATTGATAATTGATTTATTTAATCAAGTTATCTCATATTGTTCATTAAGAATCTACACCATATACAGTAGCATCGACCACTTGAATTATCTTCCGAGGAGCTCCTTTAAGCGACATCCAGCATGAGCATATATGTACACTATAAGCATCATCTCCGTTGTCAGTGTAGGCAGCTTTGATTAGTTCGCTCTCATCTCTCCCGTCTCAGGAACACCTAAAAATTTAATAAAGCCCGGGCACACCATTGCCTAACGCAATGGTGGCCCGGGCCCAAAGGTCCAGCACCGACCCCGCATTGACAATTTATAGTTAGTTAGAATGTGATCACAAACAACATAGTACACAGTGTAAAAGCACATCAATAGATTATAATAGAATACAGATAGTATCATACTAGGTATATAAAACTCTCTCACATCTGCTTCGCTTATCAGTATCTCTGTGTACCTCTATTTAAGATAAACTCTAGTGTCTATCTACACACACATACACATATACATATGTATCTATCTATGGATCCTTTAACCACTATGAAGAGCTCATACCTTCTCAACCATTCATTGAGAAGTGCTCTTCTAATATCTCTCACTCTCTTAGGTGATAACACGAGTCAGCTTCTATGCCGACTTCAGTGTGTGGACTCTTTAACCACTATGAAGAGCTCATGCCTTCTCAACCATTCATTGAGAAGTGCTCTTATAATATCTCTCACTCTCTTAGGTTATGACACGAGTCAGCTTCTATGCCGACGTCAGAGTGTGGACCCTTTAACCACTATGAAGAGCTCATACCTTCTCAACCATTCATTGAGAAGTGCTCGAGGTGTCTTTCAATCTCTTAGGTTATGACGCGAGTCAGCTTCTATGCCGACGTCATCATACACACAAATCTCGCTAAATCTATAACATTATTCAAATCTGTATTACGCATTAATATTGTGGATATCGTCAATATATTACCAGCAAATATCATAGTAAACGTCAGCTGGCACCACGTGCTCAGCAGGATATCGTATCTTATAGTTTCGTTATCTCTAAAAACTAATCATATACTTACAATTAGGTGCTCGATAATCAATCGTGCTTATCACTACCAAATAAAGGTAATTAATTATTAATAGGCCATAAATTCTAGGCAACAGACTCACCTCGTGGCATCGGTCCTGCTGCCATCCGGAGAAAAAAGTGTTGCTAACCAAATCATGATTTTCAACCAAATTTGCAATGTTGCTATTAATAAATATTCAAAATTCCCATATTTACAAATAATCACGAAACTTCGTGACAGAGGGAACTCCTCAACGATTTACAGCAATTACCTGGTGTTTGGACTTAATTCATTTCTATTTATGAGAACTTTGCACCCATATGGGTTATAAGTACCATTACAGATCTGATGATGGAGACCATACACAATCGAGGGAACTCCTCAACGATTTACAGCAATTACCTGGTGTTTGGACTTAATTCATTTCTATTGAAGAGAACTTTGCACTCATATGGGTTATAAGTGCCATTACAGGTCTGATGATGAAGACCATAAACAGTCGAGGGAATTCCTCAACGATTTACAGCAGTTACTTTTTGTTGGGCTTCCTTCACACGGTTGAATGTGCCAAAATGTTCAGTTCGCACAAAAATAATAATTAAGATTGAAGTTTTACATAGGAATACCACTGCCTACTAGGCATGCTGATGCGTCAATTTGACACTGAATTTACGTTGCGTAATCGCGGTTCTGTCTCATTAGAGTAGCGCGTTTAGTAGCCCCATTTATACTAAATACAAATAAGTTACAGATGCGTTCAACTAAAAATTGAAAAATAAAATAAAGCTATTGCATACATTTTGTATCAACTTATGCAATTATAATTATTTATTTATTTTATTTATGCAGTACTAAATCTGAGTTACTCCTAGTCGCGCCTAAAGAAGTTTTACTTCAAAAACAAAGAAAAAGAAATACTGCATAAATAAAATAAATAATTATAATTGCATAAGTTGATACAAAATGTATGCAATAGCTTTACCGCGGCAGTCCTCGAGTGCCACACGTCTTTTTTTCTGCATTATGTTGACTAAATTTCCTTTGACGTTCAGCATTTGATTTTGGTACTGTTTTTATTATTTTTTCTTCATTTTTCTTCAAATCTTTCTGACGCTGATAATATGCCCTTTGACGTACATTAGTTTTTTTTTTCTTTTTAGCTCTTTACGCTTTTCTTCTCTATAAAACGAAAATATCTAGGTATAAATAATAAGTATAAATAATTAGGTATAAATAGTGTAATGACACACCAAAACAAAATTATTCATTTAAAAAAAAAAATAACGTTATTAAGAAGTGATTATCGAATTTCGCGCGATGTACATTTATATAGATATAATATCATATATACTTTCTCTGCGCGGCATTCATGTGCATTATCTATACACCAAAAACAAAGGTACTGAATAGTACACGTGCTTAGTTTGATGGTTTCTGTTATATACATAATAAGAATGAATTTATTTATTTATATATATATTGAGAATCTAAATTGAGAATTTAAACTATACCTACGCGTGTGTGTGTTTGTGTGTATAAAAGAGGGCTACTTTAATATCGCTCATTTTAATATCAAAAATTTAGGTTATCTTTATAGCAGTATTATATTTTTTTCAATTCAAAATTAATACTGAATTTGTGATAATAATAAAATGTATGTATATAAATTACTCACTCATTTTCTTTCACTATTTTTTCGTGACTTTCTTCATTAATAATAAATGCACTTTGTTCATTCATATTCAAAACACTTTAAACACAAAAAATATATTATTTGACGTTAATAAATTATGTGGGTCCCAGTCACAGACAATTTTGTCTGTGGTCCAGCGCGACAATGGCGCGATTCCGTGCGTAGTGGTATTATAAGGGCAGTAAGTACCAGGATCGCATAAATTAGAAGGTAGTTCGGTCGACGTGCATGAAGTGACGTAATCACTCTTAACGATTTATGCACTCCTATTTTCTTGCACTGATTATGAGCGTGAGGTTTTTTTCGTTACGGAATTTTTCAATTCGGTCCCCGCGCTCAAAGGCCCGCGATAGAAGCTATGCAATAGCTTAATAATTTAAAAAAATAAAATAAAAACCGACTTCAAAAACATAAACTAAAAAGTTAAAAATAAAATTTTCACTTTAAAGAAAGGAGCATTAACAGGCGGCATATAGTTAATGAAGTCGGTGCCAACTTAGACACTTTAAATGGGTACTTACCAGGTAATAACAATTACAACAATGATATATTTATAACTATAATAAATATAGAACACAATTTAAAGTGTCTGAGTGAGTAGGCACCGACTTCATTAACTATATGCCGCCTGTTAATGCTCCTTTCTTTAAAGTGAAAATTTTATTTTTAACTTTTTAGTTTATGTTTTTGAAGTCGGTTTTTATTTTATTTTTTTAAATTATTTTCTTTAAAATCGTTTTCAACAAAGCCAGATTTCTAATTACATCTTGAATATGTATTTGAAACTTGTGATTTGAATGTCGATAGAATCAATCTTCAAGAATCGGAACCGAATAGAATTACAAACTTAAGGATTATTATTTCAATTTTTAGAAATGGTAGGTACACTTTTGCAAAAGACGATAACAAAAATACATCTTGTCTCATATCCCACTCATTCACACGGCCCATGTTATCGGCATAGAGCACGGAATTCGGGCATCTGACGATAACCGAGCACTTATCTGTCAGTGGAGACTAACCCGCGATTTATTACTTGACGACAGGGGATTTTGAAGACCATCTGCACGCTATAATACTGGGTTGTTTTGATAGGTAAAAATTTGTGAAGTCATTTGAAATGTTATGGCGATTAACAGCAAATCCTACTACTTCTTAGCGTCTATTTATATAAGATACATCTAATATTTATTAATAACCTCAAAAAACAATAAATAGTTTTAAAAATAAAAATATTATAAAGTGTTTTTCTCTTTTTTGGACAGTTAATTCAATAGTGACAATTTTTTTGACTGATCTCTTTTTATATAGCACTAAATGTCAACTTAGAATCCATTACTAGTGAAAATATTGTAGTGACCGTAGTGTAATTTAATAATAAATTTTTAATAATAAAATTGCCAAATAAAACAAAAAATCACTACACATATTTCTTTTTAAAACTCCCATTCCAATTTTTCAATCAAATTATTCAAATGCATTCTACTGCCTATAAATACATTTTCGTGAACCAGTACTTTTACATGCCCACTCCACATTATTACGCATGCGTTGAAAGTTCGCATTTCATAAGCGATTAATAAATCAAACATAATGGAAAGGAATTAAAATGCAGCTAATGTGCAATCGCTGTGTCGAATTCTTCCCGCATTCGGCAAAAGACGTGGTTGGAGTACCAACTAGCGAACGGGCCTGTCTATTAAGTAGCCGCTACCTGAGTACATAAAGAGGTAATTTGAATTCTTAAGAAGCATAGGTACCTTAGCATTTTTTAACCATTAACATATTTAATTTTTTTTATTAACATATTTTATTTTGAATTTAACTAACGACCAACTGCAAATGGGGCTCCGTATTCCCACCGTAAGCCGTCGTATTAATTATTTAATTAATGTCCTATTTTTGGATTTAAAAAAAAATATACTTTCTACAACATTAACACTCTATTTCTCCAAAAAAATATGTCGTTCAAAGAAATCCCATTTTTTTAAATTTGCTGTCAGTGCGGGACGATCTCTATCACAACTTTTATCGTTCATGTAGTAGGTACGTAATACTTTTGATTTGAAATTAAATTATTATCTTCTATAATAAACACGGAAGTACTCGTTAGAACAAGGCGGCCCCAGCTCTTCCTAAGAACAAAACGGGGTCGTAACAAGTAGGTGCCATTGTAGTCAAGCCGAACTTCCTTACAATAGAGGCACTGAAGCAGGTAGCGGGATACGGGTCCCAACTAACGAGACGCGCTCCCCACATGCCAAGATTGCCACCCGACGGCATAGCAGATGTCAAATTTGGATATTTCTTATATATTTATATATTCATAGCGTGTGACCCATTAATTAACTCATGAAGATTATTTTTTTCGAAGCCAAATAAGAAATTGTAACGCAAATATATAAAAGAATTATAACATTTTGATCTTTTAATTTTGTCATAGGTACTCAATTTTATTTATATATATTTTTTTGTAGCAAGAATATTATATGAGCGCGGACATGATCGAAAGAGGTAAGCTATTTCCAAGCGTAAGAAGCTAGAAGTGCTACGGCAGTCGCTATATAAATCGAAACGATCTCGGAATAAAAAATGGCGAACATAAATATAGAAAGACGTAATATGTAGTTATAAATGGCAAATGATTAGTTTGCGATCTGTTATTAAAGTAAACGTTAAATCGCATATTACTGTATACCTACCACCTATCAATGAGTGAAGAAGCAGTCGCGCGTGTCTAAGTCCCTCTTTCATCGTCGTCGTCCGACCGCGAACTGTCGGCCACTTGGTCACGCCTTGGAGTCTTCAAGAATCTCGATTCAATCGAATATTTGGGAAGCAATAAAGCGTATCGATTACTTTTGTTTATCAGTGTAATGAAAATTATTATGTTCAAAATACTTATGATCGGTAGGTGTAGATATTAATTCAATTTTACGTTATATAATTTGGACAGTACATGTTAATTAGAATAGCTAAAGATGATATTATGTCATACGAAATATCTATTGAATTACCTACTATTACTAAGCAATATAAGATGTTTAGAGTTGATTCTCCGCCACATGCACTTCGTGTAAAGGCAAATTAGCACTTCCTTATCCTAATATAGGTAGGTACTGTACTTACATAAAAATGCACTTAAAAAGAAATCTTAAATCTTGTCGTCAATTGACTTGATGTAACTTGATGTTGGTAAATAGTTAAGGCTCGTTATACGTACGTACGTAGGTAGGTACGTACCTATGGTTGCACTAATATTATAAATATGAAAGTTAGTAGGTTCGGATGTATGTTACTCAATCATGCAAAATCGTCTGAACGGATTTTGATGAAATTTGATACGAACATATTTCAAGGCTTGGAACACAGTATACATTTCATCCCGAAAAAATACACGGTTTCTGTGGGATAGCTATCCTTCATGATAAAATGGCTAAACGGATATATGTACATTTAAACATGTAGTCCATGCGAACGCGTTTATGTCCAAATCACCTAGTCTTTATTGCTCCATACTGTCTTTCGAAGGAGACATAGCAGCTGTCAAATCAATCAGTTCTCAAATTATATAGTATTAATATATTAACATGCATATTATCGTATTTTTTCTTTACTATCAGAAAAGGATGGGTTATATTTGGCTCATCTATAGGTCGTATCGCCATGCCACTGCACAGAGGTAAGTCAATCGATGTATCGATATACGACGCTGGGCAATAATGCGGTACACCGCTCTCGATGGCCACTGTCGCATTACTCACACTTCATGAACGAAAAAAAAACTCATATTACATGAGTAATTTTACTAAAAAATTAAGTAGATAAACTTAGGTTTGGTCATTAAAGTGAAGTGTTTGATAATGTGGAATTTTTCGAAATCCTGATAAGTCCTGAATTTCCTTGTTTCGCGTTACTCTCTCTTTGCCACTTGTTTTTACCTATTTATGAGGAAAATAGAGACACAACAATTTCGTACGCACCAAAACCATATTTAAACTTAAGTACTGAAAATGAAATATGCAAGTTTATAACAACTTGTTTTCGTAAAACATTAGTTTCCTAAAGCGAATTCAAATGAATATTTATTCTATAATTATTGTAACGCCAAGTATAACATTTACGTATACGTTTATTATAGCCATCAGTAAAATTTAATACATAAAACGCACACTAGGTACGTCATCGAACACGTTACGTAAACGGTAAAATACTTACACGAAGCCACTTAGTATTTTAAACAACTTTACACACCTCGTAAATATGAAATATGCATTGTAACTTTATTGCACTTCAGACACATAAAAATTTTAACGTTTCAACTATATATATAGTAATAAACACATCTGGAAAAGCAATTATGTCAATTTGACAATGATTAAGTCAACACAACACAAGAAATTAAAACGCGGTATAGGTAACTCATTTCACTGTAAAGCTTTTACGGTGAGGCGTGCGCATCGACACACAAGCACGGACGTAATGTAACGCTACGAAGTACGCTACGCTAGCGGCCGACACGACCGATGCCACGTGAGGCTGCTGTTTACCAACGCGCCGCCGACCCCCGCTGGCCACAAACCACATAAAAAACTCCAACTGCTATTACGTGACTCTAAGTTAAGTGTGTTTCGATTCTGGTTTAAAGTTTAAAAATACTATTCACTTTGCTCCTACTATACTGGCTCTGCCTAATTTGGGACTAAATTGCCATGTGTTATTTTATTTGGGATGCTGTTGGTATTCCAAATAAAATAAAATAAAATAAGTAATATGTAAGATGTCCAAGGTATTACTATTAATATATCGATATTTTACAATAACAATTTCGCATGGCAATTTTTAAAATGATTTTTATCGTAAGGAAAAAAGAAAATGAGTATAGATATAAAACATTAACAGTAAAAAATATGTTGTAGAGGAAAAAATAATTTCTATGAAGAAAAGGGTTCTTTGACGCTGAGCCATAGCGAACGCCCGTTATGAAGGTAACGGATGTAACGTTTGAAATTTTTATTTTTATTTCGCCTCCAAATCTCAGAATTATGTGACTAACGTTGTTACTTCGCGGCGTGAGCTTTTATGGATTCAAGGAACTTTGACACCATGCTGATATAAAAAATATTATTCTATGATAATTAAAAAATCCCTAGTGACTTCATGAACCATAAAATGTTAAAAAAATAAAAAATAAAGATATATAAAAACATTTTTCATAGTAAAACAACTATTTTTTCCCTTTTCATAATTTAATTCAAACGTTGAAGACCCTCAGAGCACTTCAATCAGGAAATATGTTGGGACGTTAGAGTGGTCTGGTCTCGTCCTATAAGGACTTCAGATTGGACCTCCCACGTCATGGGCAAAGTCCACGGTATGGCAATAAGCGAGTATAAGGCCTATTCAAATTCAAATGTAACACACCTCGATAAATTGAAAGCGATAGAGCAATCGCAAAATAACGAGGTCGTGCGTGCGCCATATGCGATAATTCGACAGCTAAAGTTTTTTTTTTTTAATTACAGTTGTATTGTTTAGCGATTTGAAAGATGATTGTACTGTATAACCACCATCTAGGTATACAGAAATTAAATAAATCGAGTGCGAATTTCGCATTTTAGTTTTTCGTAAAATATTAGAATTTCGATTGTTCTATCCGATCAAACTTCAGTCCACGTCAAATTCTAAACTTGGAATGCACACTCATAACTAAACCATACGCTGAAGAAAATAACGTTATACTCGCATCAACCAGGAAATAGCCTAGAATGTAAGAGTCGACTCAATCACCCTAGACTCAATCAACCAACATCATTTGTACGGTTAAAATGTATGTGTGTGGGCATTGATGCACACTTTAAGGGATCAATTGCATGAAGCTCTATGCCTCATTTAAATAGATCGACATGCATGTAGAGCAAACAGGTATTAGAAACATTTTATATTAAAACAATAGAAATGTTTTGAAGGTTGTATTAGGCATTAATACACAAGCTATGTATTACATTATTGATATAATCTTTGATCGTCGGGATTGTGACGCGCACTGTGCCAGTGCGCGCTAGAAAATTCAGTGGAGCACACGGTCCAGGAGGCTGTACTTTATTTTTTTAATTACTAAATTGACGAAACATTAATATACATATTATATGGTAATTTGAGAGTTTAATTTAAACGCCAGATACTACACAGGGAAAATCAAATTTTCTAAAAATAACAGAGAAATTAACGAATCAACAATACAATAACAATTCAATGAATATTTAGTAAATGCAATATCATGTAAATATTGCGAATTGGAACATGTCACCTTTGATTAAATAATCTCTGGATGGACCTTCGCAATACAATGTCAGCAAAAATGACAGGATTACTTTTACATACTTGTGGGTGCGTCTCAACAGACCAAATACTCTCGATACATCATACTAACAATGTACAAACCGTCTCTGTTAGCTGTATTTTTATAATCAAAGCTTGTTAGTTATAAAAAACGACATTTCTAATTAGTATTTAAATTAATTTTAAGACAAACTGTACACACGAACACGACTAGTCACTTACACAACTAAATTCGTTCATAGCACATACCATTACAGCAAAAACATTCCATTTTAGTCCAGAGCTCACGAAGACGACTTCCGTAAACACTTTTTTCTTTCGACTGACAGACTTCAAAACGTTTTCGAGATTAGTTTTTCGGGATTGTTTAAAACTGACCGCGTTTTTATTACACCTCACGCCGGAAACTATCTACAAACACGACCTTTTAAACTATAATTAACGTATAAACAAAACATGACGGATGTTAAGAATTTAAAACGTATAACGATCAAATGGCAAGGAGCGTAACACGAAAATCATTGACTTCTAGTGAGTCACGACAGACGTACTGGCTCACCGACACGTGGGTGTTGATAAACAAGATATTACGCGATACATGAGCAAATAGTTGATTCGACAAACAAGATAGGTGAACGAAAAAACTACATAGGTATATTTATTGAATATAAATCGTGAACTTAAATTTTTATGTCAGAGAATACTATATTGGCTTACTTACTTGTTTTATTTGTGGAAAACCAGTGTCGCCGTTTCTGAAACGGGAGGTAGAGGGGTAATACAGGTGAGTGGGATTCAATAATAACGGCATCTAGAATTCATATAGATTCAAAAATTCGGGTTGTTTTGATTCAAAAATAATTTGTAAATTAATAAATTTTAAAAAGTTTTTAAATGTCAGTTTTGCAAGGCAATGTTTTTTGTTATTTTAATTTCAAACATTTATGTATTAAACATTTTCCGAATTTTTTTTACTTATAAAAAAGTCTTTTTATTCTTAATTTTAAAGAGTTTTTACTTAAGGATTATCTAACTAGCCTGCAGACAAAACAAAACAGCATCAAAACCAGATCATCCATTTGGGAGCTACGATGTTACAGACAGACTTAGAGGCAGACAGATAGTTTACCAAAACCATACATTTTTAAAATTTTGTGTATCTATCTGTCTGTTTGTTCAGGCTAATCTCCGAAACAGTTAAACCGATTCCCTGTGTAAAAACTAAAAAGCTCACAAAGCTGCGTATAAACTCAATACAAACAACGCAGAGCAAAAGAATCCTTTCTATGTTACATATACTTAGTCGGTTCATAAATTCTGTCACACAATACAAAATTTCGAATTTCGAATGTCGTTAAGATACGTTAAATATTAATTGCGTTCAAATTAAGAACATTTCACTGCATTTCACCTACACAAAAACGTATTTTATTTTTATTTATTTTTTCAGTTTTAAATATGGACTGGACGCAAAAAGAGGATCGGGTCGCGGTAATCGCGTAATTGCTGCGGTTACGAGGCAACTGAGATTTTCAAACTTCTCAAAGGTTTAAAAATAACGCAGAGATTTGTTTATCGTACCATTAAACGATATAGAGAGATGATTCGATTCGCTCTACAGATGGGAATAAGCAAAACTATGGTGAAAAGAGTGTTGAATGAAAACCTAGGACTACCGGCTTATCGAAAAAAAGCAGCACATTTTCATACACAAATCCTGCGCTTTGTGGAAGTAGGACGTGAGAAAAAAGCACCACGAGATATTTTTTTGTAATGAAATTTTTTTTTGAGTTAAGGAGAACTACAATAAACAAAGTGACTTTTTTACTAGGATTTCATTTCAGGCTTTGACTAAAGGCGCCAGTCACACATAGGACCACAGAAGTAGAACCACACTAGAACCACAGCACGCTATGGACAGGGCGACCGCGGTAGGAGTGTGTGGCACCACCGGCCGTCAGTCGGCGGCTTTAGACTTTAACATATAATATATCAACGTCTATGCAAATATTGATTTAATTTTTTTACAAAACTAACCGGATCGAAGAAGAGGATTTCTTTCGCAACTACATTTCGCAAGACTATATCGTTAATATACTATAACTGAAATGGCTCTAAAAATTAAATGAACTACGCAACGAGTCTGTCCATGGTTTCGAAAAAAAAAATATTAAAAAATTAAAGGTGGTGCCCTCATTTTGTACGCATGAAATGGCACATCTGCATTGCCGACAAATGCGGGAATATTTTTGGCATGAAGCAGTTAAATTCAGGCCAAATGTCTACAGTACGGAAACGCGGCATCGTTCCTTGCGCATGATTTATAGATTTTTGACCAATATTTA
The DNA here is from genome assembly GCA_949709985.1 of Luffia ferchaultella. Taxonomy (NCBI): domain Eukaryota; kingdom Metazoa; phylum Arthropoda; class Insecta; order Lepidoptera; family Psychidae; genus Luffia; species Luffia ferchaultella. The sequence goes on along the minus strand of OX453242.1, from coordinate 19,840,514 downwards.
GGGCGCTATTTACTGTCTATCACAAGAAAAAGTTCAATGACTTTATAATAATGGTTCATATTAAAACTCTTTCCGTTTCGTTCATGTGTTTCCTTAAAAATTTACAATTGACCAACAATTTTGAAAACGACCGATGTAGATTTTTTAATTAGATATTAAATAGTCGTATTAAAGAAATATTTTCGCATCTATCAAGAATAAAATAATAATCATATACATACATTTAAATATTTTAGGTTAATACATATTATTTAAAATAAATATTGAGTACCTGAAAAAATACTATTTTATCACAAAATTTACGTTTTCTACCTTTTAAATTAAAAAGTTTTTTCACGAATAAAGCAGCATTCACACGTGGGTATGTACTACGTACGGCCAGAGCTAGTTCATCATACGTGACAGTCCGCAGCGCTTGCAATTTTTTATAATAGCTTCCACGAAGAACGCATAAGATTCTGTACGTGCTCCATGCAAGAGACCTACCTACGGTTGCAAAGGGCGCCGACAAAGACCAACAGCGCGATGATCAGAATATTAGATGAAAATATTGCCTCGATGATAAGCGTCTGGACTACGTGTTTCGTGGGCGCTGTTTGTGTGTGCTGCTGTGTTCCATACAAAAATAGTAAAACTTTTAATGGTAAGGGTCGCAATGATTTAACGTCTAAATATGTTCCGCGTAAAAAGATCAGCAGAATGTTTATTTACAAATACCACTACCTAAAGAAAATTGTTGCTTGCCTCATCAGGGGTTGGGAAAATTTAAATTTTTTTATGTATAAGCATATTCATATCAGTGGCTAGTACGTATAAAGTATAAAATTATATTTCTCGACAAATAAATTCACAAAATACATTCACATTATTTTTCTATGCATTCCGATTTCACAATAAATGAAAAACTTAAATGTTATTATTTCTATGTTAGAGCTTAACTTGATTAACTCAGGTTTCAATAGAATCTGTATTTACTAGGTAATTTCTTTTAAGGTAGGTACTTAGATTACATTACTATATATATATTTGACGACCGCTTAGCCTAGTGGGTAGCGACCCTGCCTACGAAGCTGGAGGTTCCGGGTTCGAATCCCAGGTCGGGCCAATATTGATATTGATACTGGTACCAGGTCTTGGTTGTTATATGTATATGGTGTCTTCGCTTGGTACCCAAAACACAAGCTAATGCTTAGTTTGGGGCCTAGACGTTGTTATCATATATATTATTATTATTATTATATTATATTACCATGTTATACTACTTTATATTCACTATAAACATTGAAGACTACATATACATGGTTTTATACAACACTATCCGTTGTAACATCTCTATTTCTGTACTAGTGAATTTGATAGGTACAGATTAATCCGCCGCCATCTTTAATGTCTGACATTTGAATCTCAACCGTAAATAACTGTTGTATACAAATCCAGCGTTTTATTTACACGTGCAGCATTGGGTGCAAGCGATCGGATGCAGCAGGCGGCTAACACGGTCCACCATTAATCTTCACATCCGTTTTCTTCGACTTTTATTCGTATTTTTACGGCGAAAATACTTCTGAGTATCAGATACATTTCCTCGATGGTCAAATGTTTGGTGTTTGCTATTAAACAAGTTGTTGAGAATAGTAAATGTATCAGAATAACTCTCAAATGCATATATCTATACTAGTAAATAAAATTGATTGTGTGTGTTTTTGACGATCCAATTTGAACACTCTGACGGATTGTAATAAAAATTTCTTTAAAATGTTTCTTATGATTCTAGAAGTGAGTCGATTTCGATGTATTTTTTTGCATTACATATGTCTCACCTCAGATCAGGTTCTAAGATTGTTTATAGGTCACCTGGAAAGGTTGCAGTATACATAAGTGTTCTTCTAAAACGGTTGAGTCCATTTTGATACAATTTCTTCTTTAACAAAGATATTATCTCAAAGCAGGTTTTTAGAGAGATTTTCCTGTTATGGACCACAAAAAGGCGCGACAGCAAATGCGTTTTTTTTAAACGGCTTGGCCGATATTGATATGTTTCCTTATGTGACGTAGGCCACCAAGGACACTGCACGGCAGTAGATGTGATTCTCCAAAGGGTTGGGCTGATTTTGATGCTGTTGTCGCGTCACGTAGGTATTCACCAAGGGGGCGCTGCAGTATTATTTCTTTAAAACAGTAAATCCTATTTTTGTGCCGTTTTTTACATTACAGTGGTATCATCACCTCAGAGCAAATTCTTAGAAAGGTTTACCAGTTATAGGCTACCAAGGGACGCTGCAATAGACGTATTATTAAAAATAGTAAAACATTGTGGTCTTACACGAACGAAATCGGTGATTGCCTACAGAACTATAACATTCTCCAATTTAGGAAATTCACGATAACAAATACGTTAATAAAGATTGATAAATATATTAAAATATTTAGTCGTTCATTTCTCAGACTGTCGATTACCGGTTTTAGTTAAACTCTCTAAACATTGTTAAAATATTTGTGAAATCTACTTTCGTTAATAAATTAAAGATACTGTCCATATAAGAATCTCACTGCAGAACGAACACAAGGAAACGAAATAGCGTGAAATAGTAAACTATTAAGATTGTAACGATAACATAAACAACGAAAGAACATCACTAAATGCTACCTTAATACAAAAAGGCATTTTAATTCATGCTTCAAGTTCACCATAAATAACAAAACAATACTTTTTAACTGGACTAGCATAGTTTTAAGAGCGAGAAATTTAAATTCTTTTCTCCGGTCGCCGACAAGAGATCGGGTCTTAAGATAAGTTATAAATACAATCTCACCCAGATTTACTGTTTATTTAAATTGCCGAAAATGTGGATGCTTACCTGAAACAATACAATTTTTACATTGAATTACAATAGTTTTACATAAATTTGTAGGACATTAATTAAGTTGTGTGATATTAATCGTCATCTGAACCGAGCTTGTGTGTATTAATGCTGATCATATTTTATTATTTCCAAATATCATTCGCAAAGATTTCAACATGCCCTCATTTTTAGGGTTCCGTACCTCAAAAGAAACCTTTTTGGCATCACTTCATTATCTGTCTGTCTGTCAAGACCCTTTTTTTCAAAAACAATTGAAGTTATTAAGTTGAAATTGATATCTAGTACTTAGGTCTACGGTCAGTAAAAAAAATCAAGCTTCAAAGTCACCGCAATAAAAAAATAAGGCCACTTATGCCCATACTTTGACCCTCGCAAGCAAATCAAAACCTAAAGGGTAAGTACTTCCGGTTGACTTAGAATTATGAAATTTGGTAGGAAGCAAGGTCTTACAGCACAACTAAAGGAGCAAATCCGAAAGTCGTTAATTTATAGTTATGTCATGTAAAAAAGTATTTTTTAATATATTTTTAAAGGTTTATGTGGCATTTTGACGGCGACTAGCAGTAAACACGTCAATATACGTTTATTATGGAACCCTCTTTATTATGGACTTTTTGCATGAAAACGGTAGAAATCAGTAAAAATTTGTTCATAAGCTTTATCGTGGCAAATATGAAGGTTTCTTTATATGTATTACATAGATTAGTACCTCATACCTTCAAGTATACCTTCATAGTATTAAAGATCCGATTACAATAGTTCGCCAGTTCAATGTCAGAAAACAAAGTGCTAATGTGGCCTCTCAGCAAAGTGACTCATGCGTAATAAGCACTCTGAGTCATTCCTCCACCCTATACAAACCTGCTGAATTATGAATGTTTTTATTTCAGCGAAACGTTAAATTAAGAGTAGACTTGCCAACTAACCAGGGTTATTTAAGTAATAAGTTTTTTAGTCCACTCGGACCAGTTTGTCCGAATAAAGATGAAGCTTCAAATTCTATCTATTTACATTACGCAGATGAGTGAATTTAGAATTGGCGATTTTAATATTTCTTAATATTTTTGTTTTTCTTCATAATCCTCGTCACGTTTCAATTTAATTTTTAGGTCTATTTTTATTATATTAGCTATAATCATTAAACTAAATTAAAATAACATTAAAACATAATAGGTATTATCAAGGCAGTTGTTATAGGATTAACTCTTAACGAGGCACAGTTTTAGACTGTACTGTAAGTTCTTCAAAGAAGTATAATATTTATATAAAAATGATAGTCTATTTTAGGTTTGCCAGGGTTCATAAACAAAAATTCAATTTTTTCAGTTTTAATTAGCCATAAACCATTATTTTCGGTGGTTATCGTAGCAAAACCTGTGCATAGTACAATTACTGATACAAACACACAATTTTAATTCATTAAAAAATACTGCTGAATGGTTTTTGGCGTGGTTTCCTAAGGCAGATTGCGCAAAAAAAGATATTATGTTATAAAAATTAATAAATTAAATTAAAAGCGTAAACCTTCATACAAATACAAAAACTGTTATGGCATACGTCAAAACTCTGACGCTACATATCGATTTAAAGCGAAGCCACGGGTTAATAGCTAAATGTCCGGGAGAGAAGTTTAGTAGGTGAAAACCTCACAATACCAGCGGACCACGCCGCTGCGCCATAACCCGCAGGTGCGTGACTGACCAGATTCCCTTCTTCCCACGCAAAACAAATTCATAGTGCCGAGACAAGAACGTATATTATGAGCCGTACCTACATGCCTACATGCACGATGGTTCTAAGCAAACAGCAAATATAGTCAGGCTTTAGATAATTTATTCATAAAATGATTAGGACATTTTATATTATGGTAATTACTATCTGGTCGCTTAAATGGAATTAAAATCTACAGTTGAAATTTTAAAAATCGCTAGATTTTTTGTCGATTATTTAAGTATATTAGAAGCGTCGCAAGCGGACGTAAAGAAGCTAAGCACGCACCTTAAAAATTAGGTCAAAGGGGTCCTGTTAATCTTGGTAATGTATCAAATTTGTATAATACATTTCATGATTAAAATTTCAACCTAATATAAAAGCCGGTGTGTTTATTTTGTGTGGATAATTGATGTAATAATAATAAGTAACGTTCGATTTGCCACAGTAAAATATTTTTATGTAAAGATGGTTTGATTGAAAATTCACAGTATAAAAGGAATAAATTTGTTTTTTTTAATATTAATATGAGAATAAATTAAAACAGGTTTCTATATTTTATATTGTTTAAAATCATAATGAAGAAATACGACGTTATTATTTGCAAATGACTAGGTAGTTATTAGGAGGTTTGCGTAAACCATGGAAACTGTGCCGTGGGAGCCATATTGTTCTTGCAGGCGCAGCGTACTATTCAACTTTTAACACAATGATGTAGGAACAGCTAATCACATTATTTTTTAGACAATTTTATAGTAAATTTACAAAGTACATTTAAAATAATTTTTATGGTATTACCGCTTAATTATGATTATACACAATAACGGGGTAAGATCATTCGGAAAATTTTCGTACATAAGTAAAAATTTTTTGAAATAATCATGAAAGTTCATAGAGATGAGGCGTTGCGCCAATAAAAATGTGTCCAAAAACTATACACCGTAGACCAAAATATACACCAGTTGATGTTTTAAAATATTCTATGTGAAGTACAATTTGACCCATATGTAAAATGGTCCTGAAAAAGACAACAAAGTTTCGGAAATTACATTTTAACAAAATTATAATAATAATGATAACGTATACATAACAACAACGTATAGGCCCTAAACAAAGCATTAACTTGTGTTTTGGGTACCAAGCGAACACCACATGCATATAACAACCAAGACCCGGTACCAGTATCGATATTCATCATATAAATACTGACCCGACCTGGGATTAAAACCCGGGACCTCCAGCTTCGTAGGCAGGGTCGCTACCCACTAGGCTAAGCGGTGGTCCGTTAAATAAACAAAAAATGTTTGTTTAAAACAATGATAAAAACGTACGGTCTGTCAAATCATTGAGTATGATGACACTTTGCTCACGCTTTAAATCGTTTTGAATTATGAGTCGCTCCATACTGATTATTATACTAAGGAAATAATGTATTATTTATATTCAAATCCACATACACATATTTCGTAGTGGATTTCTACGAATACAGGGATGTGGATAAAAATCATAATAGTTTTAAGGATTTCGGAGGCAAACAGCAAGTGGCAGCACGTGGTGATACGCTGGAAGGTTTGTTATCCTGTTACGCCTCCTAACAGTCCATTACGCCCCATTGTAGGGGCTTAGGCCTCCCCTCGGGATGAGAGTGCTAGCAGCTTAATCCACCACGCTACTCCAGTGCAATTCGGTGGATTTTAACGAAGGGCATCTGTTTCGCCTACGCCCCGGCGCGTTATACCAGAAAACTAGTGTATAAGTGGTTAAACGGAACGACCCGCTTAAGTTTATACCTATATTTAGAAGCAAGAATTTCGCATCCATGTTTACGAAAATTTAATCGAATATAACCATTTGTATTCACGAGTATTAAAAATATCATATCTGAAAAAGGTTTTCACAGGTACATTAATTGGATACTGCTGAAACTAAACATTACACTGCTTTAACAAATTTTGCCTTCGGAATATTTGAACACGTGAGATTTTATTTTCCATAAGATTCTCTTGAATCCTGAAATAATAAACAAATTACTTTTAGAAATATTAAACGATTCAAATAGTTAGCTCTCGTAAGCACGTTTAGTCGTGTCGTTTAAATAAAAGAACATAATCACGATTTCCAAACATGACATTGCCTTGTTTGATGTTAGCGGTCGCTCATTGTGCGGGTTGTCACGAAGGCAAATCTCACAAAAACTTACAAGGTTGAACTTCTCGGAGGGCGACAGCTTTTGATATGATCAGAGGCTGCACACAAAATAAAATTACTTTTTTGGATATAGCGTAAAACGACCAACCGTCGCGGATTGTGCGGGACTATCCCACAATAACGTATCCCCATTTAATAAAATTTACTAAAATTTCCCGCACAACGTTTAACGTGTCCCGCATTCTAAAATCGATACGCAACACTACAAACATTGAAGCTATTCTATACAATCTAGGTAGGTACTCTAGGCTGTGATACTATTTGTCTTATGTGAAACGCAACGCACTCTATGACAAACAGAGAGTATAGTTCCAATCAAGCTATATGGCGGATCCGAACATAGGCACAAGTTGCGTCGCAGTAACCAGGTTTAGGTGTAGCGGGACGCAATGGAGCGAGGGGTATATGACTGTACCTGCGCAAGCACGCTTATAGCGTTGTATTCCAATCCGCCATAAAGTTTGAGGCGAACTATAATACAATAAAAGCCGTCTTGATGAAGTAGGTACAAGAATAACACGCGGTTCGCAAAAACTGTTCGTGTTTCTGAAGGAATATGTTAGTAAAGATGACAACAGGATCGATTCAGTTAATTTCTGAGTCAAATGTGTACAAATGTTAGATCGCGATCTAAAACACATGCAAAATTATAGAGAGTAGAGTAGATCATATGTCATTATCATCGATTGTTTTAAACACCGATTTACATGTACAGTATATTCATCTCAATATGTAATATTAATTTTAACTTGAAAGCTCAAGCCGTCGTAGACTGACCAACAATTTCTTTTTTATTTCTATGTAAAAATGTATGATGTACGTATTGAACTTAACTATATAAGGCAATCATGCGGGTGTAAATATGATTTTAAAAATAATTAGACAATGGACAATTGTACCACAATGGTTCCACATGACATTTTAAATTTACTGTCATTAGTATTACGGATAGATTCCTAAATCCAAGCAACCACATTCCTATCTAGGAATTAATTGATGCGAAGATGCGAAGTAACGTGCAGCGTCATCTATATTTGAGTGGCACTAGCATCTTTATTCAAATTGCCATCTAGTGATGTAAAACTAAACTAAACTTACATGCTTTCAAAGCGTCGAGAGATGGCGGTAGCGTAGCGGCGTTCCCTCCCTGCATCGCCACCAAGGCGGCGTAAGATTCGCGGTCGCACGGAAGAACTTCACTGTACTTCCTTTTCCGGTGCATGAGCGATTTCCACATTTTGTGTTTAGGTTTTTTAGTCTTTAGGGAATACATTCACATTTCTTATTGTTAAAAATTAAAAGTTGAGGATGTATCAGGGCCTTTATTTTCCTGCTCAAGAATAATAAAAAAACATGGAGTATGTTCCAAAAAACGAGTGCGAATCACGCCTCGGCATAGTTTTTTTATGTAGAAGGGCTGACAAGCACACTGAGACAAAATTTTATCGAAGATATCTCGTTTCAGGACGAGATAATGCGTCACCAGCGGTTTGCATTTTAGCTTTGCAGGCACTTGGATTCATTTAAGATGCACTATATCGAATGTTTCACATTTTTTATATTGTACTGTAGCAGCTAAGACTGCGGAAAATTTACCTTCATCATACGCGTTTTTATACACTTTAACTTTTTTCCGATTGTATGTTAATCGTTCTTGAGAATTGTGTTAGAAATACTTAATATTACAAAAACTTATTATGTATTATTATTAATATGTTATGTATTAATTTTAGAACTCTAGATTATTGTCGTGATTTTCACCATCGGGATTGTAACGTGCATACAGCTAGTGCGCGCTATTGAATCAAATAGAGCACACATCCCTAGTGATTGTAAATTAATTATTGAATTTATTACTCCAGTCGATAGTACATTTGTATACAAATACAATCAGTAATTGAACCTGAAGTTATTTGCGAGTGATTTCGTTTTTTTTTTTTTGGTGAAATTAAGGCTTCTAAATGTATATCTTAATCACGTATTTAAGTTTCTTACGTAGCAAGCCTTCGGGCAACATCAAGACAAAAAAAAATGGGCACTCGTTAGACAGAAATACCTATTTTGAATTGTGGTCAACATTTGTGTATATATGATTTTTCAGCCTTCGGCGTCAAACGGCTTCGGGGATAAAAATCAGTGATAGGCACCGTACCTATTGATGTCATAAACACGTTTTCCCAACACAACAGCATTCAGGAATCCTAATTATGAAAAGTGGAAGTTACGTCTTACACTATTTTACCACATTAGATAAACAGAATAGGTATATTTCTTATAAGTATTTCGAAGGGTCAAGTATCTATTTAGGGTCGAGTGGTAAGTGAACTGATGCGCACAATTGAAAGATAAATCGGTGGGTAACACAGATTGTAATAGTGCAATGAATTGTAAAGGCATTCAATCATAGGGGCTCTACCCTACGAGACTCTATCCGTCTAGCTACTGCCATTAATGCCAATTTCACAATTTCTTATTATATTCAGCGGATTCCGTATTCACATTTGTTAAACTGATTTTAAATTCGTACAATAGAAAAATTCTTTACGTAATATTGAAACTATTAATTAATTAATAACAAATAAAAATAGTTTTCTATCGTAAATTACCATGCCAAAACAATAAAAATGCTATTGTTAACTATCGTATACTCTAATATGAGCAATTCTTGTATATATATATATATATATCGGCTATCTCGGAAACGACTGTAACGATTTGGATGAAATTTTGTATTTAGATAGGTATCATCTCAAAACTGCTTTCTAAATAATTTCATGGTTATCAACCACCAGAAGGCGCTGCAGTAGACGTGTATTTTCTAAACGACAGGACTAATTTTGATACGGTTTTTTGCATTACATTGGTAGCATCTACGAGTAAACAATTAAATAATTTGTGCAGTTATGAGCCACCAGGGGGCACTGCAATAGATATGTGGCTCTAAAACGGCTAGGACGATCTTGGTGCGGTTTTCGCGTACACAGATATCATCAAAGAGCAGGTTAATTAATTAACAAATTAAAAGTAGTCCCCATACAAGAAACATGTTATTTTCGACGGTTTTTGGTGATTGGTGGTCATGAAATCATTACTTACTCAATTACATTAATAATTGTCCCTGTCATTCAAATACTCGTGGCATTGGACTTAACCCAAATGGGTTAATGTATAGTGCCTGGGTTAAAATATTATTCTAAACTTCTAATCTCTATAACTCGGTCCAAACTGAGTTTAGAGGTCATATCTATTTACTAGTTATGTTTATTACATTGTCTTGAATTGAAATTACCTACGATGTTCGGTTAATGGCCGCGAAAAAAAACCAAATAGACGCCAATCTCCATACAAAAACAGGCATTGCCTTTTAAAAATAGTTATAGCACATTTAATTACCTACTGTGATTTCAAATATCTAACTAAATATTGAATGCGTTAGTTGAAATGAAAAAAAATACTTCTATAATTGACTTGGATTGTAAATTACGCTTTGATTTATTGATCTCATTACATAACGAAGCCTTTGCATAATCTTCATCAACAAGAAACACGTGGGAGCACTCACTACGCAGACAGCGAACGTATCAAACAACGAGTTCTTGTCCACTAATCTTCATGCAGTTAATTAATATCAATCACTACGTATAAGTGTTAAATTTGAATAAGGATCACTGTTAACAGGATCTGATTGAGTTTAACTTTATACGATAAAGAATGCTGTTTATCGTTGAAATACAACACTATGTAAAAGGATTTTAGAGAACTCTTCAACTGGATACTGTTGCGAGTTTTCAAACAGGAGACGCTAAATCTGTATAGAAACATGATACATCGCGAATATTAAAATCTAATTATACGGCACCAGATGAACGGAAGTGCGACGAAATAAAATGGGTTACTACACGCTACGAAAGAAACTTTAAAAATAGGAATCAAACAGCTTCTAAAAATTTAAAACGTAGAACTTAAAGCTCTGTTTAATAGAAAATGTTATTTAGAACACAGGCGTCATCTACAGGCTGTTTCAAAAACAAACGATAAACCTAACACCTCGTTTCCACCAAGTATAATACGCTGTATTATACTGTCATATCCATACTGTATCACTGTATCATACAGTGTATTTAATACTTGGTGGAAACGAGGTGTAATAATCATGGACAAGCTCATGACCGAAAAGAATAACGAAACTATATAGGCTTTAGTAAAGTTCTGTTTTTTGGTAGATACTTAAGAAAAATCCAGTAAACAAACCTAATCAACAATTTTCCAATACAATTACACATTTCTCACAATAATTTTTTTCATTTACTATTTTTAGATCATTGAAATATGTTCAAATGATTTCGATAAATTATACTGTAAAAAAGTACCATGTCAAGCTAGCGTCTTTACTTAAAACTTACCCATTCAGTCTGAATTTTAAAATGATACAACACTTACGACTAACACTTTGGAATATAATATTGCTATTTTATGCGCAACGAGCGTGTTCCTTGGGCGGTAGAAACATTTACGAATAATAAGTACATTATTGAACTCAGCTACAATACTATTTTTAGGGTTCTAAACATTAAATGGAAAAAAAAATAGAATATTTGTAGGGGGTCACTTTGTTGTCCGGTTGTCCTCAAAGACCCGTTTCTTCGTGAACAGAAATACGAGGTAAATTTAAAATAATAAAATAATATCAAATACAACACTTCAATTGGCAGTCCCAAAGTGCTTTAACTTAAAGTTTTTAAGTCTATAAGCCATAAAAAGTTATGACTTTTCAAACACGTGTGTTACTTACAAAGTATTTGTATACAAAGAAAAAAATTTAAAAAAAAAACTACTTTAATTTTAACTAGATGGTTGAAGTTCCGTATCTCAAAATGTAAAAAGTAATAAATAAATGTGTGAATGCAATTAAAATAACTTAAGAATTATATTTCATTACCGAGATTTAAAGACAGTAAACCGAAATATGTTTTATGCAACTGAAACATGGTACAAATATTTTTTTACCTGTTGGGAAATGTTTCAAATACTTTCTTTGAGCAATGAAATAGCTAAAATATTTATTCCTAAAACAAGTGTGATAGCAATATAATTTTCATGTCTTGACTAAATGGGCAAGTTTTGAAGCAAACATGCTAGCTTTTCGTGGTGCTTGGTTTTAGTTTTTATAACAAAATTTATCGAATAAAATAAAACAAATTTGAAAGAATCAAAAATCGCAAGGAAATAAGTTATTTGTGCGAAAGTGGTTATTAATTTGGAGAATTGTCGATTATGTTTCACAACCAGGTTTTTTTTTCGAATATATGTCAGAAAAGTTAACTATAAAATATATACGCCTACATATTATATATACATGATGTCAAGATTAACAAAAAACTTTTATTAACTCAAATACTAAACTTGAGTTCCGATATTCTGTGCAGTCATGAGCTTGTTTATCAATATTCGAATGTTTATTGTTGGTTTTTGGGACAACCTGTATACGACTTCGATAGCTTAAATTTTTTAAAAATAAACGAAAAAAATGTTGTAGTATGTTTTATTATATAAAAGATAGTTATTATAATGTCGTAAATACGTAAGTGTATGCACTTATTTTAAAATCAGGCAATCTGTTTGCGTTTACATGCGCACCATCAAAAGTAAACTTGCATTAATTGAATTTAAATTAAATTAATCAGAGTTGAATAAGTACGTCAAACGTCGCATTTCCGGTATTACATGTTAAAAATTAACTTTTACTATTTCTTCTTTCAAACAAGTTTAACTTAATTTATCAACTTTTTCACGTTTTATTAACATAAATATGGTATAATCAATAAATTTTAACCTACGGCGATCAAGGTATTTGAACCTTGGTATGTCACAATTTGAACCTTGTGTCGCACTGTCCCCAATTTGGGTACCGACACTCGAACCTTATAAAGCACTCGAGTGAAATTAGATCGTGTAACAGTCCGTGACATTAACATCAATGCATCATGAATGGGTGCCCTTCTATGGTACAGACTTTGATTATACATATGTAGATAGAGTTTAGGCGTCAAAAACGCAGATAAAACACAGATAAAAATATCACCTAACTATTCGGTTATAACTGACGCACAAAGAGACGTTTAGTACCCGGTTAGTATAGCATGCATGGCGAAAGTGTGTAATCTGTTTAGTCACTTGCATATAAAAGTTGGCCTATTTTTAATTTATTGTCAATTTATCGTGTGGCTCTTAGAGATATAAATAATCAAAGAGTATGGATAGCATAAATTGTGCTACTATAGTATATGACATTATGACAGACATGAAAGACACATATTTTGAGTTTTTCATAAAGATATTTTTGTGTTCATATATCTTACACAAATAATTTGAAATCACACCCTGTATTGAGCTTTGGTCTCACCAAAATAATAAAAGATGTTGCCTTTGTGTTCTTCAATGCAGTTTCCTGTTTTTCTAACTTCACACAGTCCTAATATATCCGACTTAATTTCTTTGAGTGCTGTTACTAGTTTTAAAAACTTTCGTTCGTTCTTAATGTTGTTGTGTAATAAAAAAAAAAGAAGCAGACGGTCTGACGATATTCGCAAATTAGCAGGACCTTTTTGGACCCAACTGACCATAAAAGGACGATTTGACTAGAAGCCCTCTTCTGCGTTTAGCGTCTAACCACTTATACTATAGCTAGCTAGTGTAAGATTACGAGTTTTAGTCCGAGTTTCAGTGTGCAAGGTCCCTGCGCGCCGCTATTCACCCCCGAGAAATCCCCGCGCCCCTGTTTCAACCCCTTAAAATTGCGTAATGTCACTTCTATACTGTGACCTGACATTTATGACTCCAATAGAGTAACCGAAGTAGCCTTTTAGAGAAATAATTTATTTAATTTAGTATTTAGATAGTTACTGTAGAAGTCATATTAGATACTTTGTAGCAGGTAATTGTTTAAAAACAAAATACAGTACCCGGCCGTAAGTTTATAAAATTTATAAAATAAACTAGCGGCCCGTCCCGGCTTCGCACGGGTAGTATTCGTTTCTCATAAGAATCACTTTTTTTATCTCAGTCTTGTCTCATTCCCGTTCTTCCTTTCATTTTTTCGTTCCCATCGCAAAAATACTTTATTATTTCTGTTCTTGGCCCTAGTGTAGCTTCGTTTTCGTTTCCATTCTCATCAAAAATAACTTTTTTATCTCCGTCTTAACTCATTCCCGTTCTTCCCTTTCCCGTTTTTGTTCCCATCGCATAAATATTTTATCGTTTCCGTTCCTGGCCCTGGTTTCATTTCCTTTTTGTTTCCATTCTCATCAAGTACAACTTTTTTATTTCAGTCTTAACTCTTTCCCGTTCTTCCCTTTCCCGTTTTCGTTCCCGTAACACAAATATTTATCGTTTCAACAATTTCTGTCAGTCTTAATTAAATAAATTACACTTTTGCGAAATAATATTTAGTTATGCAATTATTAAATTACTAAAATGGCTATTAAAAAATAAGGGTTGATCGTAGAAGGGTGAAAATTGAGGATTGTATGTATTTTTGTATGTTGTATCATAAAAAAATAAAAATTAAAAATTTTGTCTAAAAAAAAAAAAATTTAGGGGTGGAATACCCCTAACATTTAGGGGGATGAAAAATAGATGTTGGCCGATTCTCATAGATACCGGATAAGCACAAAAAATTTCATCGAAATCGGTCAAGCCGTTTCGGAGGAGTATGGCAACGAAAACTGTGACACGAGAATTTTATATATTAGATTATAAAACTTGATGGATCATTAAATAAAATTTTAATAAAAAACATTTCTACAATCAGGCATTCAAAATTTGTGGTATTAATTAGATATAACATTTCTATTGAATGTACCTACTAAAAAAGTTTTAATTACAAAAAAATAGAAAAATAACCGAAAAAAAAAAATTTATAAGAACAGATGTGGCTCGTAAACACTTGGCAAGCAATCAAGTGTGAATAGGTAATGCATAATTAAAAACCGTGATAAAAATCTTCCGCAGATTTATGTCAAGGACAATAAACCAAATTGTTATCATAAAGCTTTTTTTTAATCACGAACGAATAAGCTTCGTAGGAATATTTTATTATTAAAATGTTTTTTTTTAATATGTACTTTGAATGATAAAAGTAAAACCATCTTTCTGTAAATATTCACCTCCGTTCGGAACTAAAGCATATAATATTATAAAATTTGTTATTAGTCCAGTGAAATCGTCGAAAATAAAGAAAACCTTGCAAAAGGTAGAGTATTTTTTTATTTTAGGCGTGTTTTTTCAAACCTAAAATTTTTAAAAGAATCCAAGTTTGCATTTTAGTAGCCAAACACTCATATAAATATTATAATATTTTATCGTTCATCACTTTCAACATATTATATACAAAATAAATTTTCAGAAATTGTAACAGTATCTACCAAGCTATTAACTTCTAAAATACAAAATTTAAGAGAAATCAAATCACAGATTTAGTATTATTACACTATGCAAACAAACGTAAAATTTTTATTACAATAAACTAATAAAAAGAAAATAATAATAAAAATTTCGTGAGCCAGCAGAAAAAAATTCGCTAGGTTGGAAGTGTTGGAACCCACAACCGCATTCTGAGAATCGTTTGCTTTGAACTTGTTAAATGTACTGTATAGTCAGAAACGATATTTTACAATCCGTTTATAAAATAGTATGTTTCTGACTAATTAAAATAAATAAGTATATGTTTTTTTCGTAATATAGGTAAACTTATTTGTAGGAATGGAGTTTTGAAATAGCTATGGTATTATTTGACAATTTTTCAAAATTAGGCCTCGAGTGTAATATTCGTGTCGTGATAGCCCAAAGCGCAACGAACCCGTCTCAAATTTATATAAGGCCATAGGGCCATGGTTCGAATCCGGGCGTGTACCAATGAGTTTTTATGACTTATATTATGAACACATATCGAACGAATGCTGGTTGTCGCGCCCCACTGAATAGACTTATGAATACTTTTAATAGTAACTATGTTGATGTTGATATGAATTATTTGTCTTTTGCTCAGTTTAAAAGGGAAATTTTGGAATTGACAAGTTCCGTGAGTAATATATAGAATTTGGCTTAGGTTTGAAGTGTTTGGCTGCATTTGCTTGTCGGCTGGGTGTATGTAAGTGGAAATGTATCCAGTTGTCACAAGCCCTATTTATTAAATCTTAGTGAGAAATGTGTAAGGATCAATTGTGTGAATCTAGATTAAAAACATTTACTCTGTATTGTTCCATGTAAGCAATTGTATCTGTATTTTCTCCATAAATAAATAAATAAATAGACTTAAGTACATTAACTTTCACTGACTCCGTGCCCCGGAGGGCACGTTAAGCAGTCGGTCCCGGGCGCTGTCAATAGATGGCGGTCGTTACAATCCCCAACCCGCAGTGGAGCAGCGTGGTGGATTTAAGTTCCAAGCCGCCCCTCACCCTAGGGGAGGCCTAAGCCCCTGCAGTGAGGTAAAAATGAGCTGATGAAAAAGAAGAAGTGTAATATATTCGCCTCATGATCTCCCTGTACTCAATTTGTTGAATCTGTTGAACCACTTTACCGAAAAATCAGAACTGTCAGAACAGAAAATGTTGCGACTTTTTAGGACCAACTAGTTATTAAATTACAGCTGACCAAGTTGATGCGTAGTTTATACTGCGTGAACTCTGAATAAACTCATATTTAGATCTACGATTAGTTTTTATAGTTAGCGTTAGCGTGGTTATAGAGCATTGCTTTATATGTGGCCCGACACGCAATTGAAATTTTTTTTATTTACTTCACGTTAGATTATCAAATTAAAAACAAACGGCCACAGATACGACATCAAAACAACCTAGTTACGTTACATAATGAACGTCCACCAGCAGGGGCTTAGACCTCTTAGACCCCTTAGACCAGATTATACCCCACCGCAGGGGCTTAGGCCTCCTCCAAGGGTGAGGAGGCTTGGAGCTTAATCCACCCAGTGCGGGTTGGTGGCTACATAATCGACGTAGCGTTATATAATTATTTTAGAATTCGCCTGGTGAAAAACTTGTACGCTGGGAAAACACGAGAACTTCAAAACTAAACCAACGATTCACCCATAAATCCCTTCCGTAATCATTAAAAGCTCGGAGATGGAATATTTGAAGTCGACTTGCTCTACATAACAATAACCGAAATGGAACGGATTCCCATGTTTCGTGTTGTGTTTATCTGATCGTGTGTCAAGCAGCACAAAGGTGTTTTGTGACATCTTTTGTTTTAGCCAGTATGTGTGTAGTGTAACGCGGTGGCAAGGGAAAGAAACGTCACACCGGCAACTTAGCATACAATAGGTGATGATGAGTCAACGCCACTTTACTGATTCGAATCATAAGCTTGACCCACAAGAGACGGTTGTGCATGCATAGTATGACAAATTATCACTATACGAGTAGTCGGTAAGAATTCAAACAAGTAAGTGAAGATACCTACCTATGTAGCAAGAATGTTCAAGCAAAACATCTGTTCGTGAAATAATACTCTTCACTCCCGAAAGTGTAACAAGACCAAAGCTGTAAAGCTTTTAATGCTTTTTCTACGACTAAATCGATTACTAAAATCGAAACAGATATTTGTTTCTAAAGCCAGAAGTTCGCAAAATAAAATTTCTTTATTGTTCAATACATTATAATACAATCTACATCAATATTATAATGAAACCGGATTTAGATAAAGTTTATTTTTATAACATTATCTCATATCACTTTTGACTAAATCATCTATCAGAAGATATTTTACCATAACACTATAAAACAATGAATACTCATAGACTGTGGGCAGACGATTATGGCATTATTCATCAGCTAATCCCACTCAATCGTATAGACTTGTATGAATCAGGTTGTAATTTCACGTGGGTATGCCAATTTCTCAGACACACTAATTGTTTGTTATATTGCTATTGTTAACTTGCAATGGCTACGACAACAATAGGTGTATGTTCCCAGGAGATTTTACTATTTTTAGCACTGCGAAATTAATTTCATCATTTTGCTGCACGTGAAATATAGAAACTTTTATATTAACTAATTAAAGGTTTAATTAAAGGTTAAGTGTGTCGTGATAGTCCAACGCGCAGCGAACCTGTCTCAAATTTATAAGGCCATAGGGCCATGGTTCGAATCCGGGCGTGTACCAATGAGTATTTTCTGACTTAAGTACATTAACTTTCACTGACTCCGTACCTCGAAGAGTACGTTAAGCAGTCGGTCCCGGGCGCTGTCAATAGACGGCGGTCGTTACAACTCCCAACCCGCAGTGGAGCAGCGTGGTGGATTTAAGCTCCAAGTCTCCCCTTACCCTGGGGGAGGCCTAAGCCCTTGCAGTAGGGTAAAAATGGGCTGATGAAGTGAAGTGAAGAAAGGTTTTAATGTATTCAAAGTCTGTATTGTGTATTTATTTGTGATGCAATGCCTAAGCAAAACACTGAGCATATTTAAAACTTTATTCTGATTGTATCTCTATTACATCATAAAGCAGAGAAAATTTTAAAAATATATTTAAATTTTAGAGGAATCCGATTATTAATTTGTAATCATACACACAGTCCCTATGCAATGTCGATGATATTCCAAAACTATAAACTGCCTGTTTTGTAATCACCTATTTATAAAGACGCTTATTCTAAGCATAGTAAACAATTTAATCCAATTAATAAACGCTGGTTATTATAAAGCATTTATGTTTGTACTCTTTAACAGTTAACCTTGAATTAAACCCAGAGTATTGATGTCATGGTACGCGTGAATCAAGGAGATGGACACCTGCCAATACGATCGTTTGGACTCTAAACTTTAGACGAAACAGTAAACGCGAATTAACTACCATCATTCCAAAAAATACAGACACGGTGAAAAAGTGTACAGTATTTTTCGTCAATGTTACATTGTGATACGAGTTCACTATCTAACACATGCAATACACAAATCCCTATTCTAGAAACTAGAATACAGTTTCTTAAACAGGAAAAATCGTAAAAGGAAATTTATTATACATTTAGATTTATCTAATGCCAGACTGTAACCCCCGTAGATCTATGGTTGGGTTCAAAGTGTGATTTCTTTGCAAGAGAAGAAAATAAAATAATGCTTTATCATAATCAGATTATTTGTCCGTTTGTAAAATCCGTTAAAATGTGTAATGCTATAGGAATAAATTATTACCGAGAACGAGTATTTATAATATAAAATACACCTTCAAAAATAGTTACATTGTGATGTCATAATATGTCCACATTTGGTCGCGGAATATCAATTATACGATGCTTTGAGTTAACCTACCAAATTTATTAATTTTAACTAATTTACTAGAAACATTTAATTATTGTATTTATATTCAACTATTAGATGGTTCAAAACAATGAAAGAGTAGAAAGATTAATTTAAAAAAGGGGTTAAAAGTTCTGATGATGCAAAATAAGTATACTACGAAATAATATGAAATTTCGAATCTAAAATTTACTTTCGGGTGTAAGAAAATGGGTTAATGTTGTAGACATGTTAATTTTGGATGCTGGTTAAGGTAAACGCAAAGGAAGAAAAGCAACACAACACCGGCTGCACGACTACGACAGAATAGAAGAAAACATTTGAAGAAAGTACGTCGACGCGACGATCGCCCGTGAATAAATAGGGACATTGTCCTCTGGTGCACGTACAAAAGTTATAAAGAAAAAATATAACTAAATAGAAAACTCATAAACTGGGTCCTTATTTCTACCATATATTTCTACAATATTTATTCAGGTTAAAGCCGAAATGTCGTAATAGAAATTCTATATGCCAGGCGGACGAAGCCGCAAACTTTCGCTAACGTTATGTGCATAGGCACCGAAGATCGTATACTTCTCAAAAAAAGCGTATATCTTGCTGATATCTGAATTTTAAATACAGTCGTCTGCTTGTTTCTACTTAATCATATTTAAGGTTTGCCTGTCTTGAACTAATACGAACTAAAGGCAATAATTAATTAATTGACGCATTGCTGTTATCACAGCAGCAGCTTCATCTACTGCATACCCACCGGATGTTTTGAAATAGATAGTGGGAAGTTATTTTATGTGTAAATGTTTGAGATTACTCACACCTACTTCATCATTTTACACGAAAATTATTGAAGTAAAACTTCTTTATTCGCCAGCTAGTGGCAAATATCATAATCAATTAGGATTATTTATTTCCAAATTTTCAAACGGATCAATTATGAATAGCTAAGTGAATAAAAATTCAACAGTTTTAAAAAAATATTTTAAATTGCAAAGTTTTTTGAAAATCTCTTACAGCCAAACCCAATTACCTATCTATCGACGGTCTAACCATACTAGGGTAAGAAATTCTGTCCATTGTATAGTTTTGTCGTCTCAATAACCTATCGACGGATAGACATATCTACCGTCGCACGCCATCTATCGACGAGAGGCCCCGGAAGAGTCGATAGCTTAGATTTTTGTATGAAAATGACATTTCGTGCGTCCCAATATACTTCTGACAGCTGTTGAAGGATAGAATTTATTACTAAGGATAACATGCGGCCTATCTGTCAAATGTGATGGTTTACCTATCGATCCTCTGCTATCATCAAATAAAAATTCGCTAAATTACTTTTATCCTAATATTTTGAAACCAATATCTATTTAATTTAGTTGTAATTTAGTGTGAAAATGTCTACGTCCAGTGAAAGCGATTCTGATTTCGAACTTTTACAAGAATTGTCAGACTGGCATCGTAGCGAAGAATCATCTCATATTTGTTATTATAAAACGTACAAAAAAAACTTCAAAGTTTTACTTCAATCGCGCGTAAAGGTTACACGCACACACTGTTTTTTACACGAAAAACGTCTATTAGAATTTTAGACATAAAGTTTAAAACAAAATCCTGGGATCGAGTCAATCCTTATCACACATGTCAATACATGTGTTACATTTAATCTATACAGGCCTAACGCCAAATTATTTCACCGCAATATTTGTTACATAACCGTTTTTAGACAATTTTGACTTAGACAATTTTGCGATTATGGGCCACCTGAGAGCACTACGTGCTCCTTTAAAACAGCATGGCCGAATTTGATACAGTTTTTTGTATTACACAGGTACCATCCAACAATGGATTCATAAATAGGTTTGACGGTTGTTTAGGGGGCCCTGCAATAAATTGTTTTTCTAAAAGAGCAAAGTTGATTTTGATCCGATTTTTACATCACTTTAGTATCCTAAGACCAGATCCTTAGACAAATTTTGTGGTTATGAATAATTAAGGGATGATGCACTAGATCTGTTTTAAATGGCTGGTTTAATTTTGATGCAAATTTTTGCATTATACAGGTAAGCTCATGACGGTGGTATCACAGCTTTTGTGTTTGAAGTTTCTTAACACTTTCAGCCATGAACACCTAGGAACACCTGGATGCAGCATCGCGAACCAATTACTGCTGCACACCTAGGACATGTACTAATATGTTTTTTTATAACTTATGTACATAACTATCACTGACTCTGAGAGCACCCGTCGGTCCCGGTTGCTGTCAATAGATGGCAGTCGTTAAAATCCACCAACCCGCATTAGAGCACCGTAGTGGATTAAGCTCTAAGCTTCCTCATCCCGAGAGGAGGCTTAAGCCCTTGCAGTGAGGGTATTAATGGGCTGATGGTATGGCATAGTATGGAGCCAACTGAGTGCCATTGAACTTCACTTCACTTTACCTAAAAACATTTTTTTGGATTAGTCTGCAATTAGCTATAAGCCGTTGTACTAGGGCACTGAAATAGGTTTTTTTTTTTTCAAAATGGCTTATATCGTTGGACACATATCTATTTATCTTTAAAACGTAATAAATCAAACATATAAAATTACAAATATTAGAAAACCCACGACAGAATAAACGTTAAGTAAAGAAATATTTTCAAAATAATCATTACAGTTTCAGAATTTTCTATAAAGTTCCACAATGTCCTGGGACGTCACGTCCCTTTAGCGGTTATGGTATATATGTGTAGTCCACGCGAGCGAAGCCGCGAGCTGGAAGTTAGTATTTAATATTGGTAAACATTTCATGAAAGAAGCATAACATTTGTTCAAACATACCAGTGCATGGAATGGCGGCGCAATGCCAAACGCCAACGTAACATAACAAAACCGCTGACCGACCTTGTCATTGTTATCGTATATCTGCCATTATTTAATTAACAACCTGTTATTATTACTATTAATAAACTCCATTATTTCATCGTATTAACGTGGAACGATACCACAAGTATTTTTTTGTTGCGGTGTAAGAAGTGAAACATTCATTCAGCATTAATGAATAAATTCCAAATTAAACTAAAGGTAGTACAGTAAAAGCTATTTACTAACACATAATTATTTACATGTGCGTTAAAGAAACAAACGATATCTTTTGTTTGTTCTGGAATCTTTGGAAGTCTCCGCCAGTTATCTTTATTCATCAAGTTACGTTTCATATGCGTTTCATTCGAATTATAAACTAACGGTCGTACCCGGCCCCACCCGGGTGGACTACAGAAACGTTCCCATTCCCTCCACCTTCATTCCTCCTTTAAACTCACTCACTTTCCCTTGCCCCCTAACCCATTACTCTACCTCTCGCCTATCAACCCTCCTTCTATACTTCCTAAAAAGTATTTTTTTTACTATAGCTATCTATTACATCACATGGGTACAATGCGTTTATAACAAATCGCCAGTGCCTTGAAAATTCGTAAAACGGACACAACCGTCATTGACGTTTGCCCTCACCCGTCTGCCCCCCAATTCAATTTCCTATGTTAATCGCTGACAGTGTAGCTTTTTATAGGTGAAAGAAATTTTAAAATGAATGTACAACTGTGTAGTCCACGCAGGCGAAGCCATGTGCAGAAATCTAGCAATAAATATAGGCTATGTTACTCAGGGTGAATGTAGCTTTTGAGTTTTTGAGTTTATTACAAACATACACACACACACAAAAATACAAATCTTTCCTCTTTATAGTATTAGTGTAGATAAAGTTATATTTGAAATAATTTAGTCGTGAAACAGTTTAACTTGCATAATTTTGAAGTTCTTCAAATCTCGTCGAAAACAAATGTTTACGTAACGGAGAAAGAACAGAACGAGCGAGTTATATTAATAAACACACGTGGGCTCGCTTTAAAAACAACTTTCCCTTGCGTTTGTATACTCGAGAAATCGCAGGTTTACTCTGGTGCGTTCGGAAATAAGCGGCCGTTTGACAGCTTCCCGTGTTCGCAATTAACATGTTGAAGGCGTCCGGCGGCGTCACCGCGGCGTCCAGTTGCGCCACCGTTTACATTTGCCACACTAATTATACCCACTTAAATATTTTAGTTAAAAAAACATAAAGTTTACTATTCACCCTGACGAACCCTGACACCCTAGCTAACAATGAGTTATATTTACCCGCCTGCTGCCAAAGAAAAGTTGTTTGTCTCAAGTGTGCGTAATTACTTCCGGGGTATTTTATTCAATTAAATTAAATACATTGTTCGGAACTTACAAGTCAACTAATTACGCATTTGATTCTTAAACAAGGAAAAGATATTCACTGTAAACATAGTTGTTAGGTATTTTGGATTTGAGATATGTGAAGTATTTAATTGGGCTTGTTATTGTTCAAATTTTGTATAACAACAAAACAAATATATTTTACGCTTGTAAATAGTGAGATCCACTATGAAGACGTCTAATAATGAACCGCTAAGAACAAATTAATTACCAGGAAATATTGATATATTGGGTTGGGGAGAAAGTTTTTTTAGTATTTTATTTGTATGAAATTGTAATCCAATCAGTCTCTTTGGTTATACTATTTGTACTAGCAGCTTACACCATTGCAAAGGTGGTGGTATTAAAGAAAAAAAAATATAAAATAAAAAACTATTTCTAGCTATTATTTAACTGTTCTGTATAAGATAATAAGTAAACTTACCGAAGAAATCCGATATATTTGTAAATTTTATGACAAAAAGGAAAAATGCGACACAAGACGCTATAAAAATACATGCCGTTTATGGATCTAATACGATGATCCTGTCAGTACCTACAATATAACAACAAGTTATCGAACAAAAAGGCACATATCAATCAAATGTAATGAAACTATTTAAAAAAAAGCCTCGAATTTGTATATAAAATACGAAAAGACTTTCTCTCCAACCTAATACATTGTTTTTTTCCTGTATAAGTTAACATCGTATTCCAGTATTGCGATTTTCCAATAAGGAATAAGTTTTATCGACCGCAATGTAAAGGCGAATGCTGTGTTAATATACTACGAAAAATCCGAATAAAGCGTAAGATATATTTTATTAACCACATTTTTCTTTGTGTTTCCTCCAATCTCATGTTCATTTATTGATAAATTCTCCTGTCGTATTTCCGCCGATTCGATAGCGTATTTATATTAAGCGTATTAGAAAATACATGTAAAATAAGATTATTTTCAGAAAAATAGATTAAGTTGATTTATAAATCACTATCGGCTTTCGGCGAAATTTTAACATATCTATAATATTACATTTAGTCATGAACATAAAATATCAGAAGAATTTATGTTATTGACTATAAACAAAAATTCTGTTTAAGTATGTTTGTGGCAACAGCGGCCAAGCATTCCGCATGCTGTTTATCATCGCTAGTAATTCAAATTAATGTTTATTCATTTGTACACCCTTGCGCCGGAACACAATGGGCCCATTCGATATTCGCTTTTGATTTTAAAACACTATCTTCCTGTAATGTTTTGATATTAAGACATAGAAACAAACAAAAAAATGTTTTTCCTAGAGTTCTTTTTCGAATACAAAGAGAGAAATAATTGTATTTAACGGTACCAATATGCGAATGATCCATGTATATAAAGGCTATAAATATTGGTAAAAACAACAAAAAAAAATTGGAAAAGTTCGCGTCGAATAAAGGTTCCATACCTGATGCTGACGCGGCGTAGCTGTCGAAGAAATTAAAATCGTGCCTACACAAGTCAGTTACCTGACCAGTGCATGAATGATGCCAAACTTAGAATGACAAATATCATTAAATGGAGTTTGCAATGCCATTTTTCCAAAAAAGTAGAAATATAAATTATATAATAATGTGAATGTATTTTGTGAATTTATTTGTCGAGAAATATAATTTTATACTTTGTACTAGCCAGTGATATGAATATGCTTATTCCTAAAAAAATTCAAATTTTCCTAACCCCTGATGAGGCATGCAACAATTTTTATGTGAAATTTCGAGAAGTTTCACTATTTTGAACAGTAAAATCATCATTATGCGTAATAGACTATCATTTTTCACATTCAAAAACGTTTTTCGGCGTGCACAAAGTTCAAGAAAACGTTCCGTTGAACTTTTTGCTGTCTTTTTAAGCTTGTTTCCCTTTTTTTTCGATAATCGCGACAATATTCTGCATTCGTTTGAGGCATATTTGAAGAAATTTGTATTAATAATACGTGCACGTATACAAAACACCCCGGTTGTTGTGATGCCTTTTCTCAAGCATTGTACTACGCATGCGCGTACAAACACGTATTAACACACGAACAACGCTGAGGCACAAGCAAACCCCCACTATGCCTTGGTAAACACGAGTGGAGAAGGTACAAAGCAGAGCACTAAGAGAACCACGAACATAAGAAACACTATATAACGCTTCCTATCTCATTTTCTCCCACGTTAAATCTTATAAATTTATGTGTCTGTCGCTTTTTACTGTCGCTTTTTCGTTTCATCGACTTTCAAATCACAACGATGCTAAAGAAGTTTTCATTTCAATAATTTTCGTTGAATACTCGAAGCCCTACCTTCAAAGTTTTTTTTCCCTCATACTTTCAAATGTATCGATTGATAAGTTACACAAGATAGACACATATAAACTGCTATGCACGCTCATATCTTGCGAATAAAATAACACGTTGTGCTTCAAAGGACTTTACGTAACACCCGTTTTAATGAAGTAGGTAGGTACATGTGAATATGAAATGCTTTACTTATATCTCAAGGAAATAGTTACCCAAAAAAAAAATTTCTCTACAATCCGAAGCGCTTTCCTTTAAAATACAGAAATGACATGAAGAAACTATCTATACGAATATTATAAAGCTGAAGAGTTTGTTTGTTTGTTTGTTTGTTTAAATGCGTAAATCTCAGGAACTATTGATAAAAATTGCGATTTTTTTTGTGTTGGATAGTCCATTTATCGAGGAAGGCTATAAGCTATCATTACATCACGCTACGACCAATAGAATCGGAGTATCAATGAAAAATGTTGCAAAAACGGGAAAAATTATTCCTTTTGAGAGCTTCCGTTACGCGCGCTGCGTAAACGGTTGATGTTAAGCAAAATTCATGTATTATGGAATTGTTCCCCTTTAAAAGTTCTAACCAAAAGTCCGCAACAGCATATGTGTATTTTTTAAGATTGACTTACTAAAACCTTTTTCATGGCAATCAAATTTGTTGCTAGACGTGCCAGAGAATTTCTTTGTTTGGATGATGACGATGAAACCATAGTGTAATGATACTATATGGTTGGACTAGCGACCCACCCCGACTTCGCACGGGTGCAATGTACTAATGCGTGGAACAGGAAGAGGAACATTTTCGTAGTCCACCCAAGCGAAGCCGGGAACGACGGCTATTAACTATAAAAGTTTCCATCACTAAATATATACTGAATATTAAAAATAACCATACATTTAATTATCGCATATTTCTTATACGTCTGATAATGATTGGAATAAAATTATAGAGTAGCCCACCCTAGAGCGTTTATCTGGACATCAGAAAGCTTCGGCACGTGCGTGCATTTTCCCCTCGTATGTGCGTGTTCAATTGCTCAGACGCTTTCAATAGAAATTGATACGGCTCTTAGATACGAGATTGAAACCGTACTAATGAACTAAGACGTTAGTTACGTCATTTCCTAATGTTACCACTTACGACAATTAACGATCCCGTCACGGTGATTTGGCCACATCCGAATTGCACGAATTATTCCCTACTAACACGACAATTTTACGCAATATAATGTTTATGCTCTCTCCTGTGTTTTGGTTGCAGTGTGTTACATAACACTGAATTCTAGTTTAAAAAGTCAGGTTGTATGCAAATTTGTTGTATTAAATTTGACTTCTTAACTAGATTTCGATAGAATAGATTGAAATCATTTTGAAAGGAGGAAATTAGGTGACTGAAATGAAATGTTAGTGGGGTGTGGTGAAAGATTAGGATTTAGTAAACTGCTTACATTATTCATACAAGAACATTGCTTTCCCTCGTGAGATATGAAATCCTTGCGATATTATTAATAAATCGATTTTAAATGTTACGAATTCAATGTCACAATGACAACACGGCCCGCGGTGGCGCCCACGTCAATTTAACGAACGTTGTGATGGCAACTGCAAGTTCAGTTGTTTATTTTCATCATAAAATCAGTGAATAGCAAGACTTCTCACAATTTATTTTACAAAACCGCTCACGACTATAAAAAAATACAGTAACTGTGAAGACATCGATGAAAACGCTTTATAAACAAACATTACTGATATAGAAAGACCAAACAACAATAGGAATTAAATAATACAAATGTTTACAACAAGCGTATGCATAAAACGATTCTGGCTTTAATATAGTAATATAATACTTCTTTTCTGTGTTAAGATTCAACTATCGTAACAAAAGACGCTGTTCAAAATCTCGTGACGTTGAGATTTTAGTGGTACGTCAACAAATGTAGCCATTAATGTATTCGCTTAGACTAGATAATTTATTTAATAGAAATTAATCACTATGGCGGTGATTATATAATATGAATCATGTTTTATGAAGAAGAAAAAAAGGAAGCGCTCGCAACAGTCGACCGTGCTCAACTGTGATCAACTGTCTACCAAAGCTCATAAAAAATTATAATTGAGTCACACTAAGTTAAAATACTCAATTCAAAAGTTAACCTTCGCGCATGTGGAGCCGCAGGGGTAGTCAGTAATTACATGTTTTTATTCAATGTTGGAGCTAATCTACCTATAATCAAAGCTCGAGGGGTGTTTTTGGAACACGAATTATCTCAGAAATGACGGCGACGGAAAAACAAGTTCAGGTTACTGTTGAGAAGGATCCGGGCCATTATATTGGGACATCCCAAACAGCGATATCTGTCCCAAAACAAGTAGAGCTATACCATGGGTACTAAACTGCTGTAATACTTAAATATTTTTTATAATACATACATATATAGATATTTTCCACTCATACATGAAACAAATTGACATATTCATGCAAACAAATGTTTATCCCAGGCGGGAATCGTGCTTTGGTCCTGCAGTCTCTAACCACCCGGCCAATCGCTCAGTCAAAATCACAGGTCAAAATAAACAAAAAATTGATAAATCACGAGTAACCGAATCAGCTAATGGTAAAAATGGATGTCGTGTGGAAAAATTATAAATATCACGCGTATCATCTTCAACTTACAAATAATCTATTTAAAAAATTATTACATAGGCATTTTACCGATTTTAAAATTAACACTTACTAGGGTATCAATTGATATGGCAATTTAAAACATTACTTATGACTATAGTTCCGAAAAAGAAAATAGAAAGAAGTAAAAAAAAACTTTATTATGATGTAAAAACTAGATTTCGATGACATGACTACTCATGTCATCGAAATCTAGTTTGAAACACGTGAACGCTAAAATGACACGAGTCTCAAGCTAGTCACTATTACTATAAAAGTTCAATTAATTTCGATTGTAAAGGTGAAACCTGTCTAGTGCGTCTAAAACATCTGCCAAAGATACAAATCATATTTAGATCAAGTTATCCACCTGTAACTGTGATTTTATAATATTGACAGTATTATGGTAGTTATTTGCTGTTTCTGTGGCAGAAATAAATCTATGAAGTTATTTATGAAACTTTCTGTTTACCCTAAACTTCTCCTATTTCAACTAAAATTAATCTAAAAACAGAACTCTACGCCTGTTATCATGTTATGCGGTCAGGCAAGATACGACCTTACAAACTATTATATAAAAAACCTTAACATAAAGTTTGAAAAACCCTAAAGATTAAAAATATTCACATTAAAAATGCTATTTTATGTACATACTAGAATACTTTGTTATTATTGAAGGATATTCATGTTGCTATTGTTTATTTTGAATGAAGAATTAAAATAAGCTCAATAATTGATTAAGAAAAATTCAGGCCCTGAACTCGTACCTACATATATCACTGACTTCATAAAACACAAGTATAAACATTCGTTTTATAAGCACTGTTTATAAGCAACACTTTTCACTATATTTTCGTCTGTGTATATATTTTTTTATTTAGTCTGTAACCTTACGAATATCGAACTTTCAAATGTAGTAGTCGCGTATGTATGTGTGGTAAGAAGCAAGACGCGTGAAACACTGGCACTCGCTATGGCGGTCGCATCGGTGACGCTGGCTGACTCAGACAGAGTAGGGGCGTCGCATAGTCTGCGTGTAAACAAATAGTGATTATTCATGGGTTTATTCTGTCGAGACACCATCATCGATAATATTATATACGAACATAGCTTCAAAAATATATATATTTCTTCGCTATATTGCAATACGAATATCTCCGGATATTTGTGTACAAATATATATTATATTTATGTTTGTGTACCAAATCTTGGCACTCGCTTAGGCTGGGCCGTTTTTGTATGAGGAAAAAATAATTGTATGATTTCGTTCGGGCTTATCGCGAAAAGGGTGCCTAATGATGACGTTAGATCACATGCAAAATATGATTGAGATCGGATTTCAACTTCTGCCTCCGGATCGGATTTGAAAATTGCAAATTTATAAAAAAACGTTAATATCTATATCATTGTAAGAAGATGACAATCGCGCATTAATGAGTTAAACTAATGTAACACAAACATAACAAATGCTTAAATAAATTTTAATCATAGCTTTAATTAGAGGGAAAATCTTCCTTACTTTCAAACTTTGGCATAGCTTTATGAGACTCAATAGGGGCTTTTATGTAGCTTCTATCTTTTTTTTTTTTAACATTGGTTAAAGCCTCAGTAACAGCCTTTAGTCAGTCACTGGCGTCATTGCTCTTTCAGGTAAGTTTCCTTCTTTTTTTTATGCAACGAACATATGTAAGTCTTCATCAGGCATCAGTTTTAGTATGATTTTATTTGATTGACGTAGGATGATGCATAGAGATCCAGAAACGGAACTTGGACCAGTCGAAATGTATTTCTTTGAGTGCTGCAAGCCATAAATGCGACGTGCGGCCAGGTCAAGTATATGGTATAGAAAATCGGTCAGTATTGTCAGTAATATTTTTTAGGGTGAAAAGACGAAGTAACTTTCTTTGAATTACCGGATTGATAATGGCTTTCAGTTCTCTGAGCTAATATCTACTCGCAGAGATGAGTTTATACAGGTGTCGTACTCCGTCTTTACAGGATGGCTGAGTTTTAATTACGAACCAGGTTGGAGCGTAAATTTCGACGACATATGTCGCAAAAACTAATAAGTTTTCAGTAGAGATTCTAACGAAACATGCAAACGCATAATTTTATTAGCACGAGTTATCCATCGGGCATAGGACATTTTCCCAGGCGATTTGTTTCCTAAATCGATGGGAAATTTACCAGTTAATGCCGCCAATACCATTCTGAATAGATATTTGTGGCGTGTGCTAATATCTTTAGCGCCGGAATGGGTTGAAATTGAACAATAGGCCTTTTCTCACAGTTTTCGAGATCTTTACCGCGTTACTAAATTGCGTTCCTGGAGTACGCGCGAGGCGTGTTCCAACGCATCGATGTTCGCTCCGTCCCTCCGTACCCTCACTCATTACACATAAACAATAATTTTACGTCAGAAGCTGATCACAATACCTTTCAAATGTGATCAAAATCGCACTTATTAGTTGATTCTAAATACCTAAACTGCAGTCTAAAACATATTTCGAAAACGACAAAATAATGTGAATTTTCGGAAGTTAGATTTCAATCCGGAGGCAGAAAGACTTTTCAAAATACAATAATATTTGATAGGCTTTAGTTTGAAACCATTTTGCACCCTTTCCGCGATAAGCCCCCCAGAAAAGTCGAAAAAAATTAAAACGGCCCAGCCTAAAAGAAATAACACATGTCATTACAAACGTATATACGATATTAATTAACCAAAATTGTAGCCAGGCATCCAGGGTAAAGATTTTAAAAGTATAATGGTGATAAACTTACAGAAACATATACGTGTGTTTGGACAAAGAAAAGATAATTCTTGACCCAAGAAAATATCATATCATATATAACGACAAGGACATTCTCTCAAAATAAGGAAATATTTCTTCACACCAATAAAAAATATCTTGCAACAACAACATATTTCTTTATTTTGAAGGATATCCTCTTAGTTATATATGAAATCATATTTTCTTGATTCAAGAAATATTTTTTCTGTGAAGAGGAGTGTCTAAATATCGTAGACAAACTCTACCCCCCGCACCTAAACTGTGTTCAAGTAAAAGTTTGAAGAATTCGAACAGCCGCAAGAATGCTCTCATTGTTCTTATTTGATCAAGCGATTGACTTGGCAGTTGTAAACTGGTAAAACTAATCCATAGAAATCATAATTTTGTCTATAAATGAGATTTTTCTAATTTACAAGTTTTTTAAACTTTATTGCTTAACAAAAAGAAACTAACACAGTTAGTATTTAATATTAATTTACTACACCAAACGAAATAAAATTCTTATGAGAGAAAAAAAATGAGTGCGATTTGGACACGTACAAGCTTATTAGAAAAATATTTCCATACTGGCCTTTGTACGCAGATTCACCCATGTGAGCTATAAGTAATACTATTATGTTGTTTCTTTTATAATTGTTGGTAGATATTTTTCTGTCTTAATCATGGATTCCGTAATAATTTTAATTTCAGTTCTTATTCCAAGCTCTATTTCAGATGACATTACGGTTTATGTTCTACTCGTATAATTCTCATACTGGTTTCCACTCCAACCCCGAGAACTCTCATTTCCACCATCTGACTCATAAAATTCCAAACCTTAGTATTATTATCATCATCAGCCTGTGTCTCTTCACTGCAGGTTAAAGGCCTCTCCCATGGCTCGCCACATCGCCACACACACATGGTCCTCCGTATTTCGCATCCAATCTTAGCATCACACCACCTTAATGGTTTTTTTTATGCTAACTGATTTACTAAGTAAATATACATATATATTAGTATTCTTTAGCGTTATCACTTAGTTTTCGATATTACCTCAAATAAACAAACGAACTTTCTTTCTTTATGTTATTAATATAAGTTATATGTGAAATGAATATTATGTTAAATAATTTAACTTCTTGAGCGCAAACACTTTAAACCTACCTAATTTCTTTTTGTGCATTAAGAAACTTAACAAGTGATAATAAATTTATATATAAAATCTTTACATTAACAGTTAATTACACTTACAAAACAAAACTTAAGTGACAACCCTAATGAAAAATTACGATGAGACAATGAGCAGCCAACGATAGGAACGACGCGAAGCGGCCGCGCCGCCGCTAATACGGGTCGTCTGTAAACTGCATACATGTTTATAAATCGACGACTACACGACGAAATCTACATGATTCTTGCATCGTGGTATCTTAATTAACGATCTGTCAAACAAAGGTTAAATGATAATTGATTGCACTTCAGTTTTATTGCACGTCCGCATTTAGTGATAAGTTGAATAGTAATTTAATTTATAGATATGCCATTATTACATGAATGAAAAGTATGTAATCTTTTTTTCAGTGAATGTCGTGCATTACACAGGGAAAGCAGCACCTGATTTAGAAACCGGGATTTTCGGTAGAAATTTGCTGGCAAAGAACCGAGACCTCCGGTTTTTTCGTAGATGCTTTTGTGAGCAGACTAGATAGTTTATTAATGTTTTTAGCATAATACATAGGAGTTGTATGAAATTGCCGTTCGGTGTTGAAAGAAAATAAACTATAAATTACTAGGAAAAAAATATTTATTAAATCAAAACGATCACTCATATCATTTACACACTTCCACCATTTCTTAGAAAAACCATGAATGTCTTTGGAATAGAACTCGGGAAGCAGGACTCAACAAAATTCGTAAAGACGATATATGGAAAATTGTCGGAATTGCGGAAAAAATACGGTAGTCGGTAGAAGCCAAGTCCTAGAACATAGAGTGTGCGGGAGGGTTTTTAACAGGAACTCATGGAAGGCGTTGAAACGGTCCTTGTGCAGCGCAATATGGGATATTGCGTTATTGCAATAATGCTGAGATGGACTGCTTCATCGGGGCTATTTTTCCGTCAGATTGATCATTATTATCCGAAGTTCTTGACTGTAGACCTAAACTATTATTAATACACCAGATCACAGGAAACTATCTATAATGGACAACACGACGACTAGACCGCTAAACAGTAACCATTACATGGCGTTTAACCTGGTTTCAACCATTGAATTTTTCGCTTGTATTATCGTAAACAATTCATTTGTCGTCGCACCTAACAATTCAGTCTGTTTTCGCAATGCAAGCTTCGATGCGCGCACTTTTGTGCAGGTCATGGAATTCGTTCAATTCAGTTCATTAAAAAACCTCGCTGATGGAATCAAAAGTTAAAAAAAAAACGACTACATAAGAGTAATTTCATAACGAATTTACTCTGAAGCCAAAAGCCGCCTTAACGTTTTTCCTAGGCCGATTTTTGACTCAGGCCATCTTCCTTCATATCTATCGAAATCAAGCTCCACCCATAAAAGGGAAGGTCTAGTGGCGCATTTTATAAAAGATGATAAAAGCTCATATTCTTAACAGAGGTAGCCTAGGCACAGCTTTTACGTCTCTCCTCATCGCAATTTGGCTGGACGGGATACCTACTCTTAAACGCGAACTTATTACAAATGTTATTTAAAATACAAAATCGTTTCTCCAAAAGTACTGAAAGTTTTGTATTCCTGGTTTTTTCAATTTTTTAATTGTAATATAGAACTGGGATTCTCCAGTACTTCAAAGGCCGGGATTTCCCGGGAGCATTGTCTCACGTAATATATTTTTCATCAGATCGACTAAAAATGACGGAAAACCGAATGAAGTACAGCAGCTACAGGTGTACCTTAATTCAAAAAGTTATTTTGCTTCAATATGATATTACGACGACGACGACGACCGCTTAGCCTAGTGGGCAGCGACCCTGCCTGCGAAGCTGGAGGTCCCGGGTTCGAATCCCAGGTCGGGTCAGTATTTATATGATGAATATTAATACTGGCACCTGGTCTTGGTTGTTATATGTATGTGGTGTCTTCGCTTGGTACCCAAAATAGAAGCTAATGCTTAGTTTGGGACCTAGACGTTGTTGTGATTGTGTATGTTTATTATTTTATTATTATTATATTTAGATGCAATTTTTTTTGTCGCGTCTTCCACTTGGTGCAACACGAAATCATTTATTATAGATTTCATTATAAAGCCATATTTGGATCAAATTATTATTGTTGACCCACAGGAAAACAATGACAAACATTTAACCAAACGACCCAAGTGACTCCCTATTAGTCGCTAGTGACTCACGATTTCCACAGTAATAAAATATATCAAAGGCGATGCCCTCGCTGTCTAACCCAAGTCACAATGTAAGGATAAGAGTACAGTATATGCACTTCATATGAACACTCCACCTTTCAAATACGTAAGTATGTTTGGTTACGTAGAAACTGCATGGAAATATTCGAAATAAGTACCAAACCTTAATGCACAAGAATCAATGTACTTTTACTTTTGTACTCTTCCCGAACGGCTGAGACTAGAATATGAGAAAACGACACCACAGCACGAACAAAAAAGTTTGTCCCAAATTAGACACTTTCTGACTACAAACACCAGCTATTTCGGGTACGTCAATCGACCTGAACCGTTTTCGACTTGTCACGGGCTGACGATAACTGCCCTTTTTCACTTTCACTTTAGATTTTACTTTACTTGCTTCGGGGCTATCGGGGCTATGTGTGGGATATCCCAGGTATTAATATTATTTACAAAAATCGCACCTAATACGTCACACGTCATTCACGATTGGATTGAACGTGTTAAAGCAATATTTTTGTTTGAAGGCATTTTAATTAATTTATGCCTATAACGTTTATTAAATCATTAAATGAGGTTAATCGTTCCATGAGAAAAATTAAGGAAACCACAATTTCAGCCTATAGTCGAGTAAACATTATACGCCAAAGGAAATAAAGCTACTAAAATTAATTATTGATTAATTAAAATTTAATTAATAAATTTTTTGCCATCGATTACCTAAAATATAGACATACAGTTGTGCGTTACGTAGTAATAGGTGTATCTGCGGAGACGCATTTATTATATACAATTTGCCCTAATTGCAACTGTTCTAGGCATAAACTAGAATGGTTAGGTTAGGTTAAGTTAGCTTCTAGATCCGTTTGCGCAAATACGGGTAGTAGCCAAACTGTAATTTTTTTTATAATAACGTATACATGACAACAACGTCTAGGCCCCAAACTAAGCATTAGCTTGTGTTTTGGGGACCAAGCGAATACACCACACACATATAACAACCAAGATCCGGTACCAGTATCGATATTCATCATATAAATACTGACCCGACCTGGGATTCGAAACCGAGACCTGCAGCTTCGTAGGCAGGGTCGCTACCCACTAGGCTAAGCAGTCGTCGTGCTTTATTCACTAATAAAAATAGGTACTTATAATATAATAATATATTTTGTTTCTTTATTTATAGTGTTGAGTATATGACATAGACGTTATACAATTATACTATTATATATATTTTATTATAAATATTAATATCATTATTAAACATTACTTTGCAGT
This sequence comes from Luffia ferchaultella, assembly GCA_949709985.1. Taxonomy (NCBI): domain Eukaryota; kingdom Metazoa; phylum Arthropoda; class Insecta; order Lepidoptera; family Psychidae; genus Luffia; species Luffia ferchaultella. Next base: position 19,804,748 of record OX453242.1, on the reverse strand, counting down.
TTTTAAACGATATTTATGCATTTCATAGTAGTTTCCTTACCATTCAACAGCTCATAAAAGCAGCATAAAAGGACCGATTCATTGTAATTAAACAATAGGTACAATACCGAATCCAATTAAAGGCAAGGGTGTGTCATATAACATTTTCTTTGAAAAACACTCTCAACGCACATTAAACAATCGCTGCAACATTATTCATGTATTCATGAAATGTATTGTCAGTCAACACTAAATTATTTTATTATAGGACGGCCAGGTTCGATGACTTTCAAATAAATTTACGTAAGTTTTTTTTTATAGCTTTATTTATTAATTTCAAGATATATTATAAGTTTTATTTTCCGCATATTTAACATTTTTATAACGAATACATTATCTATCTATATTAATAATATTATAGTGTCTGTCTGTCTGTCTGTTCCGACTAATCTCCGAAACAGCAGAACCGATTTCAATGAAACTTTGCAGACATGCAGAGGGCATTATCGGGGTGATATAGGCTACTCTTTGTCTGTTTGTCTGTCCGTCTGTCTGTCTGTTCGAGCTGTTCTTCGAAACGGCTGAACCGATTTCAATGAAACTTTGCAGACGTACAGAGGGCTTTATTGGAAGTGACATAGACTACTTTTCGTCTGTCTGTCTGTCCGTTTGTCTGTCTGTTCGAGCTGATCTCCGAAACGGCTGAACCGATTGGTCGGAGATTGTCACCGAAGATTGTTAGGAGTGACACACAATAGTTTTTGTTTCTCTGTCTGGCCGTCTCTCTGCCTGTTCGAGCTAAACTCTAAAACATTTAAACCAATTTTAATGAAATTTCGCGGACGTGAAAAGATGAGTGTGAGGAGTGACATACGCCACTTTTTGGTTAATGAAACTATGCAGACATGAAAAATAGGTTGTCAGGAGTGATATAAATAACATTTTGTCCGTGTGGTTATCTGTCTGTCTTTTCGTTCCGGCTAATTTCCAAAACGACTAAACTATTTCTATGAATCTTCGCAGACATAAAATAAAGGTTGTCAGGAGTGACGTATGTCTGTGTGTTTGTCTGTCTGTTTGTTAGAGCTAATCGTCGAAACGGCGGATCTGATTTTATTGAAATTTTGGAAACATAAAGAGAGTGTTAGGAGTGAAAAGCAATTTTTAATATACATACAAAAAAAACGTAGTGTCCGTTAGTCTGTCTGTCTGTAGCGGTTAATCTCCAAAACGGCTGCCTGATTTTGGGACCTTTAACTGTCCCAATACAACTGTGTAGTCAACGCGGGCGGAAAGCTTGTTAGTAATATGAATACAGTTCAGTGAAAATACTTCTATGTAGTATTATTAAGAAATTGTATTTTTTCTATTTTATTGGCTTTTAGAACTTGGAATCCCTCATGTAAAATCATAGTCTAAACTACGAATGTCATTTACATATTTTCATGAGTAATTATACCGTTAAAAAAAGCAAGGAGGGTATGGAGTTCGTGCCAAACTTATGGTTTGACATCACTTACCAGAAAGAAACTTTTAAATTTGACGAGAGGTCTGTCCCTGGTGTAAAAAAACTTTATCTGCATGAAAGCTTCGTGATCGGACTAAACTTATGTGTTGGTTCAAACCCTGAATCCTCCAGGTCGATCCACTGAGGCCCGAAAACCTAAAATTTGGAACTATGGACTATTCATACCAATCTCTATTACTTTATATAATACCATTATTTTTGTATTTTCAATATTTAAGGCGCTGGACTACTAATTTCACTTTTTTGTCACCGATTATTTAATTAAAAAATATACAAGCTGTCCTTGAAATCTAGTAGGTACTTAATGTAAATAAATCTCCATTATACCTACATGTCTGTTTAAAAATAGGTACATTAGTTACAAGCAAAACAAAATATGTCTTTATTTTCTTAAACCATGGTTCAATTTTAATTAGCAAAATAATGTAAACAAAATGCATATTAAATTGACGATGTGCCGAGGGTTCCCGAAACAAAACCGTTTCTTTGGGGATAGTTGAGTGTTACCATAATATGAGAATATGAAATTCAGTTTTTTAGATGTCGCAAGTTCTTTGAAAAATTTATGCAAATGTGTACTGCTACATTTGAAAAAAAAAATAGAATAAGTATTTATTGACTACAGTATTCGATTTTTAAAAAAATTACATAACTTTTGTTTTGATTAATAAAATAAGTTTCCTTAGAAAAACGAAACAACTGGACAATAGTCCAATTGTTTAATCCAAAAGTTTTTGAATCGCTAAGTCATTTATTTTCCATTTCATTGTACCGTGTGTGGTGAAAAGTTAAAAAAAAATTACTGTGAATGTACTGGTACTTATAGTTTAGATGACATAAGGTTTAAGTCATTGGGATCTTAGTTTATAACGGATGCTATATTTCACCTACTTATATTCAGTAAACAAACTTCTCTTCATTAACTGTCAAGAATCTTTAAAAAAATTATTAAACGCTGCCTGATTGCGCTCGTGGCGTGAAACTCTGCATAATCGATCGGTCGCGGGCGCAGCTCGTCACGCCGCATGCCCACGGCGGCGACGCTAATGACATATCCTTACGACCAAGCCAAGACACTAGCTAATTGAACTAAAAGCCTACGACGCGATGCACGGTGACACTCACGATGTCCCGTTATGTCTAACGTCTTATGAACGATGAAATTTTTAGATTTATTTACTTTAAAAACTTCGATTACAACAACATTGAATACTGACTTTCATTTCTCATTTAATTCCAATTTACAGTACTAAATTTTCCAATAGAGCATTGTGCACACTGAAGTCAAGTTTTGTAATTTGTACCTATGCAAGTATATACCTAATACAAATAAAATAATACTGTGTTTTCATTGAAAACATTTAATATATTTAAGCACGTTCCCAGTGTGTGCATTATTTATAACGATCAAGAGACACAATAAAAATTTTAATTAAAAAAAAAATTTAATTATTGTACTCGATTCATATATTCATTTTAATTTACACTAGCGACCCGTTCCGGCTTCGCACGGGTAGCAGAGCATAATAAGCCGTAATGTTTTTTCTGTCGTAGTGTCATTCAGCTTGTTGTGTCGAACATGTGGATTGGATTTAATTACCTTTAAAAGTGACGTAAGTTCATCCTACTTGGGGTATTTTTAAAGAATTTTTTTTTATTTCAAATTCTATAAATACTTAAAAAAGTAAACAATAAATACACATAACTTAACCTAACTACGCGTGTCGCGTCGTCCCGTATGGCCGCCCGGCTGGTCGCGCGATATTGATATTTCGCAATAGCTCCTAAAATATTAATTTAAATTGTATAGTGTAAAGGGCAATCATAATCTGCATGAAATGCTGATGATAAATAACGTATTTAATTTGATAAGGATTGATACTGTATCCGTATAAAATGCTTTCCAATTACCTCATCATATGACACCATTTCTTTAAACATAAAAATAGTTATAGTAAGCTATCCATAAAAGATAGACATATCCCATCGCGGACTTTTCTTTAGTCCTATATAAGATACACAATTCCTCTATACATTATTTTGTTATATCTCAAATGAATTAGGCAGCGTTTTCGATGAAAGCTCCCAGTCGACTTGATTTTTTCCGACTTCTTGAACAATAATCGCCATGTTTCAACAAATGTGCACAAAACATTAATAAATTATACACGTAAACCTTCCTGTTGAATCATTCTGTCCATTGGTGTCCACAATATACCAACCCGTTCGGCAGTTTTTGAGTTTATCGCCTTCAGACAGACAGACAGGCAGACGCGGCGGGGGACTTTATTTTATAATATGTAGTGATTAACATCCGATAAGAATGACCTGAGGTAACAGGTAATAAGAAAAAAAAGTCATGAATTACCTAGTACCTAATATTTTAATGTATCTGCCTCGTGATTGGTTAATGATTTCCGTAAGGCAACGAATATTAGTGTTATTACAATTGGCCGTAAAATAAATTAATAAATGTTGTGAAACCATCAAATAAGATATAAAAATTGTGGGGTTACATTCACTAGCTACAAGATTGATTTATTTTAATTTCAAAATTCTTATTTTTTCATGAACGAGATGTCACAAAATGCATAGTGCTGTGGTAGTAAACCACGTAGTAAACGCAAGCTATATGCTACCCGGTTACGTTGCTATTAAGATTTGACGTTTTGTAGTTGAGCTGCATCGTGCGAAACAGTGTGACAATTTTTAATACATTTTTACTATTTAGTAGTTTCAAAACTTATGAAAATCAAATAAAAATTATAGGTAGCATTTATAGTATTCAAAAATCAAATAGTAAATTCGTATTTTAATCACTCAATATAATTTTGTAAAATGTATCCTAACGTTATTTTTCATGTAGGGTGACCTGGGGGAATTCCGGCAGGATTTTCAATGAGATTGACAGGGGGTTTCTATTTCGGTCAATTACTAAATGCCTATCAATTTTTCTATCAACTTTATATTACTTCTGTTTATTTAAGAAACGAACATGTGCTTTGTATCAATAAATCTCTGTAATATCGTTGGGTTCCATAAATACAAGTATCAAAAAAGTATATTTATTAATTTCTTGTACAAGGGGAATTCCGAAACATGCTGGTGTAATTCCGAATAACATTAAAAATATTCACAAAGGAGTTCTATTACATCTGAACTTAAAGTTCACATTTCTTTTTCAATCGCAATTACCCCTCTCACTAAAATACTGTTGCATTCCTTCAAAGATATATTCGGAATTCGGAAGAAATTCGGAATTTCTATCTTCGTCATTTCTACATTTCTAATAGTAACGTAATTCTGCGATTAGACAATGGCAACTCTGTATTCACTCTATCGTCATCATCCACAAAATAATAATTAAAAATGCGCAATGAACGCTTCTTGTCATTTTTATTTTTGATAGAAATATGTTATATTTATTAAGAAAAACTAATCAGTGAAAGAATTTTATTGATATCTACAAAAATGTCGAAGAAACAAAATTTTAAAGTAAATCGTGCTATGACGTCACTCGGTTACATTACTATGGGCTAACGTGGATAATTTGTACGTAGCGGCAGCGAGTGACGTCACGAGCGGGTCTTAAAACATGTACTCTGATTTGTTATATCTCCGGTAATAATCGATATTTTCTCGAAATTCAAAAACTATAGCCATCAGTTTGTTATACTCTAGCGTGTGAAATAGCGTATGACACATAATTTTATTGAAGACTAGCTTTTCGCCCGCGGGCTTTGCTCGCGTTGACCACAGTTGTACTGAGACAGTAAAAGGAACGCGACGCTCCAAAACATTGTAACACTTTCTAGAACATTCTGAAACTTAACTGCCTAAGAAATCTCTATACTTAATATCATAAAAATTCATTTAGCCATTTTAGTATGAAGAATAGCTATCCCACAAGTTGGTCACAAAATCAGTCAGACGTTTTGGAAATTAACTGGAACAGACAGACAGACTAACAGACACTACGATTATCTATGTGTATATAAAAAAATTTGCTTTTCACTCTTGACAACGCCCTCTTTATATTTGCAAAATTTCATTAAAACCGGATCAGCTGTTTCGACTATTAGACCTAACAAACAGACAGACAAACACACAGACAAAAACCAACTTGTGTCACTCCTGATAACCTCCTTATTATGTCTGCGAAGATTCATAGAAATGGTTTAGTCGTTTTGGAGATAAGCCGGAACAAAAAGACAGACAGACAACCACACGGACAAAAAGTTAGGTATATCACTCTTGACAACTTATTTTTAATGTCTGCATAGTTTCATCAAAATCTTCAAAAGTTTAGCTTGAACTATATAGACAGACAGAGAGACAGCCAAACAAACAAAAAGAAGCGTATGTCACTCCTCACGCACGTCTTCTCACGTCTGCGAAATTTCATTAAAATTTGTTTAAATATTTTAGATTTTAGCTCAAACAGACGGAGAGACGACCAGACAGACAATCAAAAAGTATTGTATGTCACTCTTGACAATCTTTTAATCCCATCTTTGAAAGTTTCATTGAAATAAGTTCAGCCCTTTCGGAGATCAGTTCGAACAAACAGACGGACAGACGGACAAACAGATAAACAAAAAGTGTTGTATCTCATTCCTGATAATCTTTTTATCATATCTTTGAAGTTTCATTGAAATCGGTACAGTCGTTTCGGAGATCAGCTCGAACAGACAGACAGACGGACAGACAGACAAACAAAAAGCAGCCTATGTCACCCCTGATAATACCCTCCGCACGTCTGCCAAGTTTCATTGAAATCAGTTTAACTGTTTCTGAGATCAGCTCAAACATACAGACAGATCAACAGACAGACAAACAAAAAGTAGCCTATGTCACCCGCAATAATGCCCTCTGCACGTTTGCAAAGTTTCATTGAAATCGGTTCAGCCGTTTCGGAGATTAGCCGGAGCAGACAGACAGACAGACACTCCAATTTTATTAATATAGAGTATAGAGGAGGCGCTCATTTCATGTATTTGTTTCTTATAGAGAATGTCGTTTTAATTCAATAATTCTACAAAGACAACACGGCCAGCTCTGTCATTAGTGCTCCAAATCCAAAACATCCAATCTTCATAGCAACGTGATCGTAGGTAACTATAGTTCCAATCAAACTTTATGGCGGATCGGAATACAACGCTATATGTGTCTTTGCGCAGGTTCAGTCATATGCCCCTCGCTCCACTGCGTCCCGCTACACCTAAAACTAGTTACGCTATAAAGTTTGATTGGAACTGTACTTTGTGAATATTTCGACTAGTTCATAGTGTTTTTTTTTATCAGTGTCCGATAATTAAGTGTAAGGCATAGACAAAATGACCAACTTTGCAATATTATTTTAGTTGATATAAATATATCAACTACACATTGATATATTTATATTCCGATATAGCTGAGTATACGTGATTCAGCGTCACCGAACGACCAGCGAAAGGAGCCGAGTATGCCCTATTCAGTGTCACCGACCCGAGCGTGACACTTAGAGGTGAGGGTTCAGTCTCGTTCACTGTACAGACATAACACAAAGTGTGGTATAAGAAGTTTGCACGTCAATTTTTTTTTAAGTTGGATCGCCATGCATGTACCGTGGGACAAAAAAAATTCAGCTTATTGAGGTATGCGCTCAGTCCTAATTTTTATTAGTCACGTGTCCTCAGTTTTGGCGCCTATTTAAGGAGTTCCAATTTTGTATCCCATTTTAAACTTAGTGTCATTTTAGTTCATCAAAACAAAATTCCTGAGATACGAAATTTTAAGACACAAATAGCCTATTGTGATTCCACTGAAGTTGTACATCCATCATGCGTCCTGGCTGAATCTATGGAAATATCGAAAATAACAAAAAAGGAGATACCTAACTGCAACATTTAAAACGGAAAAGGAAAACGGAAACATTTTAGTTTTACATTTATATTTCAAAACATAAACTGTTAAGTATTACTATTAAGAACATCATGCAAGGAAACGCGTTTATATTCTATCTACATCGAAACTGATAAGTTTCATGATCAACATGAAACTTACTAGTTACTACTATATAAATCGAATTAAGTATGCCTAACGCAGTTACTTTCATGAAAATAAGTTATAAATTCAGTTCGAGAAAAAGAATTTGAAATATCAAGATTATTTAAAGACTATTTTTGGAATTTCTTGGCGGTATTCCGATTGACCCTTTATTACTCCGAGGATTGGCCGATTTGGCCATTATAGACACGCTTGTGTTTTAATCGGTCGGACAATATACATGCGCATCGCTTGTTTACATTATTGGCTGCATGTATTATTGCACGTTTTAACCCATAATATTATCTCAAATTGTAATATCTTTACTACAGGAATTTTTCGTACATTTGTTATTTATAAAAACATGACACCTTTTTATAAAAACATGACCAATAAAGAGTTGTTTGCTAAAATTGTTTATACTGAACTCAGACTTTAAATTTTTTTGCGGTTCTCGAATCGATGATGCCTTTTCTTTAATTTCTCTGGGCTTATGCTATTGCCAATTTGCTAACGGTAAGTAGGTACTAAAGTGTCCAAACGGTATCTTTCATCTTCAATTTCGAGAAGAACAACTATTCACGGGGTAATTAATACCTACCTGTGGTAAACATATTTTTTTACTACTGACCAATGCTACAAAATTAACTTTATTGGAATCTGGGTGTCATCTAGTAAATAAAAATAAACTAAAAAGTCGCAACTATTGAATACTAGATGGCGCAAAATGTGATTCCGGCATCTTACGACATCTAGTGAAGTAAATTGAAACAATGACTAGTTTGTGTATATACCATAGATGTCGCTGCAAAATGTTAATAAAATTCTAATACTTGCTATTGACTAACAGAGGGCGCTGCATGTCTTTCATAAAACGGGCAAACACATCAAGCTGAAATCAAACTTCCATTTTCGAAATATCTGAAAAAGTTTCAGTGCGAAATATAAAATTCAGAAAAACCTAATTTGTTTAAAATAGAACACATAAAAGACAAGTAAGTACCGTGCAAAGGCATTGCTCGCAATGAAGCCGCGTCATCTTCGGGTTCCTCTTCGATCTCCTCTTCAGTGATAGATGGCGGTGCAGCCCAGCAACGTAGCCGCACGCCTGCTCCTCCCGTACCGCCTGTGGCCCCTGAGTCCAATCGCACTCGGGGCAGACTTCGGGATGTATATTCTCCTTCATTATTTGTATTCTGCAAGGTTACAAAAATATTTTTTGTCTTAAAGCCATTAGAGCACTTTCATACAATTTATAACATAGTTCATGGTCAGTGTTATTTAAAAAAAAATCTCTTATAGTCTCGAACAGTCTTTTACTCAATAATAGTGAAGTGAGTGGGTAACGCAAAATTATAATAGCTTAATTATTCCCAAGAACGACAAGTGTCTGAAATTGTTTTATGTTTTAAACTGTCTTAATTGGTCAGTCAATGCCATAGAGAGGCTGAATTGACCGTCGCGCGTCTCTAATAGGCATAAAGAAGCCATTTAATCAAACATTTCATAAAATCCTCGTACACCGAACCTAACTGGTTAATTTTAAAATATAAATGGAGTTATTGATATTGTTATTTCACTTTTCGGGTCAACTTGTCTAGGTATGTTAAAAAAATAAGCCTTAGTTTACAACTGAAAATCTACAAACTACCGAAGTTTTTGGTAACTTATAGATATTTTGGAAAAAGTATCATATATGTAATTGTTAAATTCTCTCCATAAAGAGTAGGTGTTGTTATATCTATACATAGATCATTCCTTATTCTACACTTCACAATTATTTATGCAAAAACATGCAATAACACATTTGGTATTTATTTATGAACTGTGTGGAGAAACAGCGTTGGGTAGTTTGTAACTGTTCGTATCTAACAAGATATAATGTAAAATGATTTAGCGGTTCATTGACTTGTGATGCAAGTGAACAACAGATTCAAAATAAACGCGTTGAAAATTACTCGAACGATGGATTAGCCAGCTAAATAATAGTGGTTATCTAATGATAGACGTCAGCTCTTGCAGACGTTATGAGGGGACTGAATGGCGAGTTAGATTTTTGATATTTTTTTTGTCTGTTCTCGCCACAGACCAGTCAAACTATAGACCACGCTTTAATAAACGTCAGTACGAATACGAAATCGCCAAAAAGTGGCGGGGTGCGGGGAGAGGTCGACTAGTTTTCATTGTCTCGTTCAAAATTGACAATTTAATGGCTTCCGACGTGCTTCCAACTGACGGCTCACTAGTGACGTAGTTATGTAGTGTCACTACATAGCCTTGGCGAATGCTCCCTGTCAAAGCGTGGTCTATAAGGTTGACTTGTCTGTGGTTCTCGCCGACTAATCAGTTACACTTGAATAAAAAATCCAATTGCCAATATTATTATTGACAGACCTATACTGCTTTCAATTTCATTTCAATTTTCGTTTCTAATTAAAATAGTTGTTAACATGGAAAAAACGGCCAAATTTACCGCGTTTTAGTCATCAAAAAAAGAAAACATTTTCTGTCCGATATTCTATTTTGCTTCTGTTTTTCAAAAAAGTTGCACGTATATCGTATTCTATTCTGCATTGAGATATGAGTATGCTCTTGACATTAATCAGGCCTTCAGACTTTAGCCATGAAAATTGCAACTTGACAACACCCCACCGGCCACCCACTGGCATATCCTACATAAATAAATTTTCATTTATAAATAGGATTCTTTTTACATCATATTTATGTACAAGTATTTGCTCTATTTTAATGTATTCAGCATCAGCTTCGCAGGACGAGTTCGAGTTTTACCTACTTACTATTATTTTTACTACCTTTACAGTTCTTTTATCCTTGTTGTTAGCGGTATCATATATCCTGAGCCACACACTTTCCTCTTACTTTCGTCCCCGATCCCGATTTAATTCTTATTGCATTCTCATTATTTATCATAATTAATTGTACGATAATTACTGATAGCGTTTATTTGGTCTTATTAAAATTAATATATGAAATGAAATATGTTTGTGCACTTGTTTTTTACTTACTTACTTACTTACTTGCTCTTCGAATCGGATTCAATACATCGTTTGTTTATAACGCCCAGTGACATAAGGTTTATTAGATAAAATAATTTATATCATAGACCAATATCTATGTTGTTTAGTTAAAATAATGAAATTATTATTAGGGAGAAGTGATACTATATGTATATATATATATATATATATATATATATATATATATATAGATACGTAATTTGTGTTTTCAACACTACTAAGCGGCTAGTAAAGTGTTATTTCTCGTATGGTCGCTACACGGAAAAAAAGGATTTGTTAATCTAAAGCAAATATTATTGAGTCAACAATATTCTGATTTCCATATAAGGAAGACAATTAATGTGTTAGAAGTAAATAAAATATTGTTGAAAGTATATTATTGAAATAAAATATTTTTAACTTTATCCAAAATGTTTATTGACTTAAATGAACAGATTCCAAATTCTTTAAGTAACAATGTGTTATTGTTGCATAGTGAACTAACGTTCTAAATTTGACAATATTCATGTCTTGCTTCAAGCATTTATCATTCAGTTGAAAAATGTGACAGCTCATTCAGAAAATTATGTTTTGCTCTATGAAGAATTATGTATTCATTTTAAAAAGATATATTTTTTATTCAATATTATTTTTCTCTATTGTCGAGAATAATTTTATTTCAGTTAAAATATGATATACTTTTTATAACAATCTGTAATTGTTGTTTGAATAAATATCTCGTTTATATTGATAATATATAATTATTGGTATAAAAATTATCTTATTGCATATATGGATATCTTGCTTAAGTCAAGTAAATTTGTAGTTGAGCGAACAATATATAGTCTTTGTCTAAAATTGTATTTCTCTAAAGAAAAATGCCATTATTAAATCAACAATGTGATGATTGTTCTTTTAATATTTTGTTTACTTAGGTAAAGCATATTCTTATTTAAGGTGACGTGACATTGTCTTGAAAGTTACCTTACGTCTATGGCCACATTAGCGCACAGTTACTGACTTAACAATCAGACCAGCTAATCATATCACACCACGTAACAGTAGAGCTGATTGTTTACGTGGCATAATGTGATTGGCTGGACTGATTGAAAAGCCACTAACTGTGGGCTAATGTAGCCGTAAACTTAAGGTATCTTTCAAGACAATGTCACATCACCTTAAATAAGAATATGCTTTACATAAGTAAACAAAATATTAAAAGAACGATCACCATATTGTTGATTTAATAATGGCATTTTTCTTCAGATGGACAATGTTATTTAAGCTATGTTGAAAATTTATTTTCTTACTTGATGTAATACATTTTAGATAAATAAGCAAATATATATTAAAGTATATTTATGTACATCTAAAATTTATTACGAATCAAGTAATAAAATAAATTTACAACATACCTAAAAAACATTATTCATCTATGAAGGTAATTTTCTTCATCTATGAAGTAATTTCAAGACAATATCAAGCCACCTGAAACAAATAAGTGTCTTTAGTATGCATGTATATATATATATTCGTATGACTCTACTAGTAATCAAAACTATTTAGGGGGAAATAAAAATTAACACAAGTTTGGAAGTAAATAGGTAAGCAGTAAAAAGCAATATTCTATTTCTAATTAATTTATTGAAATGACAGTAATTCTAAGTTTAAACTTTTTTAAACACAATTTTATCAATACAACTATGATAATATTTGAATTGCAGCTAATTGCAATTTGCAGGTTTTTCAAAGCACTGTAAGATTGGCTGAATTTGTGCATTGATATATACCGCGGTTTCATTTGATGTTCTGAAAAAGTAAAATAGCAAATTGAATCAAATGATAATGATTATAAAACAGTATGTTTCAAACAAGTTTTCTATTGAATGAATGGTTGTTAACATACTATAAAAATAATATAGGTACATGTTAGGTATTAGAATTATGTAGGTATTTTTTACTGCATGAGTATAAAAAAGTGCATAATTATTCAGTGCCTTGGTGACGCAAGTTAAGTTGAACGTCATTATTACGTTTTAAATAGGCCAGATTTATAAGTACGTATATCATTGGTACATAATATTTTTATACGCGTACCTGATCTGATAAGAATAATAACCCAAATTACAATATTCTATTCAAATATGTAAGATTTTTGGTAAGATTAAAACGATAAAAACTGCGCAACTTACAGTTTGTACTTACGTATAAAGTTTTTTTGAACATCATTTGGTACTGACCACTGTATAAGTAATTGAAGCATTTCCTGTTCTTCGTCCATTTTTGAATAGGCAATAAACAATAAAATACTAAACTAGGAATAGGACAGTAATAATAGTATGGGTAGTATATTACACTGAACAGTCAACGTACACGCACAGCCCACAAGTCATGAATAAAGCAATATTATAAAGTGAAGCAAATGTTATCAGAATAGAGACACATCAAGTGGAATCAACGGTTCACAAACAATTTAATTGTCTAAGTCACAACACAACAGGTTACAAATGGTCGCAGTAGCAGCATCACACCATAAACAAAATATCTCAAGTCTCAACTAGGGCAGGATTGCCAGATCGGACAAATCAGAATGCCAGCAACGTAACTTAAAAAACGAAATTATATGATTAGAATCGTAAATAATTATTAATAATAATAATATTCCTTTATTTCTTTCTCATATAATATGTTACATTAATGTATATTTAATTAATTAATTATTATTCATTAATTAATGTACAATTAATTACGCATATTTAAGAGCAATAATTATAATTTTAATATATTTGCCTAATATAATATTACAACAGGGTATAATTCATTTTTTCAATATTTATTTTATTAATCCTTTACAGTAGTTAAAGCAGAAAACTTTACTCACCTAGATACTATAAAATATCGTTGATTAAAACTGGAACTTTTTAAGTAGATGACTTACGTAATGAAGTTATGTCAAGCCATAAACTAAGACCAAAAAGCCTTTAACAGCTTTTTTTTGTTTTTTAATAAAAACATTTTTGTTTTTCAATTGATTTTGTTTCAGATTATGCTATCGTATCATATCAGTCAACTACGTATTCTTTAGTTAACATTCATTTACGTAATAAATGTATTTAGGTATTATAGTCTCGTAGTACTATGATCGAGCACAATATATTTTAGATATAAAATAGAACAAGATACTTTAGCGTAAGTAACTAAAAAAAATCGTAACTACAACAAAAGTAAGCAAAACAAAAATGTGTTTGTGCATATAAGACCACGCAATATAAGTGAAAAACTGATATAAATAAACTATTAGTTAAACGCACAAATATACAACAGCATACGCGTATCACCTTAACTACTCTTAAATAAAGTATTAAATACCAATTGCGTACTCACATATTATATATAATTGAGATATTACACTGATTATGTATAAAACATACGCGAATTACATGATGAGTATACGTGATTCAACGTCACCCACCAGAGCGTGACGCGTGATGATTCAGTTTCGTTCACTGCTCAGTATGTCTTGTCTAAAGAAGTTTTCGTTTAAAAAATACACCTACGTCGTGGATGTACGTACAGATACCGCGTTGTGAGAACAAAAACGTGACCAACAAAAATATACACCGTAGACCAAAAATACACTAGTTAGTGTTTTAAAATACCTATTCACTGTGAAATAGAATTTCGTTTGACCCACGTGTAAAATTCGATGCAATGCGAATGTAATGACTTCATAAATATTTTTTTTATTGCGGATTTTGATGCAAGACGAAATACGGAATCATGGTCGAAATATTTATTTGCATACGCTTTATTTGGATATGCTATGCAAATCGGAAAACTCGCCGTATCTCGATGTAAATACATCTATGGTTACTATCTAAACTAGTTTAAACGGTAAAGCAAAGTGATAAAAAAAAATTTTAAAAAGTAGTAGAGGGATATTCTCCGTTAATATTTTTATATTTATTGCTGTTATAGAAATCATTTATTTTACTTTCCCTGCACTAATGAATTTCGCAGTAAGTGGGCAACACTTACCCTCAATAAAGGAAATACTTGACGGTGGGACCAATTCTAACACGTCAAAATTCAACAGTTCAAGTCTTAAACAGAATAAAGGTGTAATATTAAATTAAGATAAAGGTATTGCTATTGGAAGTAATTTTTCTTTTGATTTAACAATGTATTGCATACGTACGAAGAAGTAAATAAATTTGAACAAAGAATTCACGTTGAATTTCAACCAACAATACAGTTGTCATAACTTTACAATTCGTATTGTCGTATTGAAATTAGTTGTCTTCAATATAAAATTTCTCAGCCAATACTCGCAGTAACTCGGACTGAGTGTCATATGCTTGTTTTAACAATTTAAATTTTAAATGCGACTCAATATGATGTTCTAACAAAGAAAAAATATTGTTTTGAGGTAACATTGCAAATTTGTTATAGCAAGAATAAATTATTCGTGTAAGAATAAAACTCAACGACATAATATTTTATAATTGACAGAAAAATATTCTTAATAAAAAGATGATATTATTGTTTTGATACAATATTTACTTGGCATAACTAACAATAAAATATTTTTGAATCAACAAATCCTTTTTTACCGTGTAGTTGGCACATTTATTCCTGGGTTTGTTTAATTTGTTTATGGCTGTGTGAATTGTGCACGAATATCGAGATTGCAAAATCAACTATCCGGTCCACAACTACCTGTTCCAGACACAGCCTTAAAAGGTAAAATGCCACGAAGTGACCCCATCTCGTGTGAGATCGGTTGTAGAATTCGTTGTCGATGAATGTTTTTATTATTTATTTACTAGTATTGTTCTATTTTCGCCGACTTATTTTGTCATACTTGAATTAAGCTACCGTTTTTGAATCAAATATGTACAGGGTAAGGTACAGGGCTAGATAATTTTTACTAGAGAATCATCCGCTTGGCAAACTTCTTGTGGATTCCACAGAAATCAAAATGAGTGAAAGATATCAAGTGGGTGTAATACATGTGCCTTCAAACTGGACCACATGTGCTTATTGCATAGTGTCTGTGCGCTGCCATCATATCGTCCCACTTCAGTTCGACAGTTGTACCTCTCCATTTTATATGACATCCCAGTAGGGAAAGTACAATTGAAAGTATATTACCTAATTAAGTACTACAATTGACCATTCCCAAATTTTTTAACAGTTAAAATCCGTTATTAAGTATTTTATTTCGAAAAATGAGCAATTTCAAAATACATGTAAAAATGTAATTTGAAAAAAATTTCAGTCTCAGAACTGCTCAGAACTGTCAATAGTACCTACCTAATAGTGTCATTGTTTTAAATATGCAACGGCAATGGTTATACTTATTATTCCACCCGGTGACGTCACGCTATAATAATAATTGTTTAATATCTACGTACCACGTACATACCAATGTAAGAAAATAAAATTTTAATTAGTTTCTTAAAATTGCATCTTTCGAACTAAAATATAATAGACTGTAGTTACAAAATTTCAGAAGGGTCAATTGTTTTTTTTGTAATCGTTTTGAGAGGGTAGCACATTGATATACCAATAATATAAATGGATGTGCTGTCCGCGTTTTAAAGTGTCCGCACAGGAAGTCATCCAAAACGCAATAAGTCTTCCAACCGGCTTTTAGTTGGTGTAATGGCTTAGCGCCAAGTAAACGTGCGCGATGCCGACTTGTGTCGTAAAAATTTGTGAAACTACTCTTCAAAAACGCAAAAAAGAGCTGAATATCGTATTTGCGGTAAGTAAACTTTATAATTTAACATTAGTTTATGCCTACAGACGGCTATTCGATTATTTTTATTTAAATTGAACATAATCACGATTTAATTCTCGTCACATTCCCGTAAACAGTGCGACACGTCCGAACCGTAATAAGCATTTGCATGCACTGACACGCACAACGTAGCCGGGCCGCGGCCATGTCAGCCTACGCTCGTTGCGGACGCTTTTATTTCACTTTTGGTTAGGGACTTCAAATCCTTATTCTTAAATTGTTAAATCAATTGGGTAGTAGCATCAGTAGTCTGAATAGAGTTTCTTAAAAATTTTGTCTGTACGGCCGCCGTAGACCGCAATATTATTTTAACGAAATTTCAGTTCCTTTTTAGTTCCGTTCCTCAAAAAAATCCTTTTTTTATAAGCGTCCGCTTATAAAATCACTTCTTCGTCCATCTGTCTGTCTGTCAAGACCATTTTTGACGCGTATAGGTATCAAATTGAAATTAATATTATATACATACATCTACGGTCCCTCTGAGCTGTAAAATATACAAGCTCTTAATCAATGCAACCAAAAATATGGCCACTTATGCCACCTGTTTTTCAATAGTTTACACTGAAAAAATCCAATCGTCTGCCAATATGTCACGTGTTTCTTCTAGCTCGTAAACAGAATGGGTTACGGATTTGAAATTTGGACATTTTGTGATAAAGTTGACCCGAAACTGAATACTGAATTAGAAATTCAATTAAATTATTTTCCAATTAAGGAAGTCGCATACATGAAAAAGAAACACAAAAAAAAATGTTTGGTTCCGGCATGTGGGTAATTGGCTAGAACTGAATGAGTAGAGTATAAAAGTTCTCTGGTATAAATCAGTATTACAGTAATAAATTGTTTTATCTTCTTTATTTTCAAAAACAAAGAAACGGGAGACGTCAAATTGGTTTTGAAAAACTAAACTAGTTAGGTAGTAATTTAGAAGTTTTATACGTCATGTGCAATGTACTTGTGTTTGCACATGTATATATTGCTGTGATTCTAGCTAAGCTCAACATATTTCATAGACCTAAAATTCGGATATTTTATTGTGTTGACCCAAAATATGATATTAAAAAATATAATAAAATATTTCTCTGGTGAGGTCCCACACAAGTACTTTTTTATAATTTTAATAATTAATATTTAATTTTATAAATACATAACATTAATATATTGCGTGGTACAGAACCATCGTTTCGCGAGTCGAACTTGCACTGAACTGGATTTTATAAACGTTTTTTTATAACTGATGTAGGTAATTCATTTTATATTCATCATAATTCACAATACAGCCAGTGTAACAGTAACAAGCGAGAATGGCGGATGCATGAACCGTAACGTCGCCGCTCGCCAAGTATATATCTAGATACTGATATTAGATACGATTTACACTATATATCGAATTACTCACCTTACTTGCTTAATACAGACACACGACCAAACGTAGTGTTATGTGTGCTTGCGTCACGTTGAAAAAATCATTATTACAACCGCGAATGAGCAATACCGACTGTGGCCGTGACTAATGTATAAAGGTTCAACATATAAGTTTACTAATATAAGACCGATACAGGTAAGCTTTAAGAAGTATATTGTTCCAGTGCATGTACCTATTGTGTTGGTTTCCAAATCAAACACCTACCTGCGTTGTCACAAATCATTGCATTCGTAAACATGTCGTAAGGGAATTCCAACACACGCGAAACCAGACAAGTAATAACAATAATAATAATAATAACACACACAATCACAACAACGCCTAGGTCCCAAACTAAGCATTAGCTTGTATTTTGGGTACCAAGCGAAGACAACACATACATATAACAACCAAGACCCGGTGCCAGTATTAATATTCATCATATAAATACTGACCCGACCAGGGATTCGAACCCGGGACTTTCAGCTTCGCAGGCAGGGTCGCCGCCCACTAGGCTATGCGGTCGTCAAAGTGCTATAAAATGTATAGCGTGTAATGCTATTAATGCATTATGTTGATATTTTGTGTAGTACCTTAGCCACCCGAATATCATTCGATTCAACATTTTAACAAGTTGACCTAATAAACAACTGGATAGTTTACCCTTTAGAATTTCTCATAACTTTATAAAGTACGTATGGAACTCAAGTTAATTTTTGGGTCGTGATCGTTATTTTTTATAACTGGTTTTTTTTTAAATAAATAAGCCTGAAATTAACTGGGCTCGTTAAATCAATGGCATCGAATCGCTAGCCACAATTTGTTTAATAATATTAGCTTTAACTTTTCATGTCCGCCAGACTTTCTATCTCCATGCAGTGTTTGCCTGTAGACTACTAGAGTTGTGCTATGTGCGGTAACACCAATTACAGATATTATCGCTCTAAGGAGGCACCGTTTAAATGTGTGCGTGAACACAAATAGTATAAGCTGCGCCTGCGCTACTCGTCTATCAATTAATTAGTCTGCCGTCGATAGGAACAAACATCAAATATATTAATAACGATTAATGTACGAAGCTCTTACTCGTTCTTTTAAAATGATCGCCTGTGACTTGACAAACAAACATGTGAGGGTTGCTCTAAAATTATTTTTTTTATTTACTAACGTCTCCAAAGAAATATCAATAAATTATACTATATACGATTCAAAAATCGAACTCACAATCTGCGACATCACAAAACAAAATGGGCCACCGCCACTGGCAGCGCAACCAAGAAGGTTCACGATAAAAATGATAATTACATTATTTACATAAAGTTTATGTATAATTTGCACTGAAACTCTCTTTACATTATTGACTGACCCGTTGGCCGAATGGTTAGAGACCCTAACTGCGGAGCCGAGGGTCGCGGGTTCGATTCCCGCCCGGGATAAATATTTTTGTGCATGAACATGTCTACTTGTTCCGTGTCTGGGTGTAAAAGTAGCTATATATGTATATATATCTATTATTGAAAAAAAGAATATTTAAGTATGCATATCAGTTGTCTAGTACCCCATAATACAAGCATAATACTTGCTTACTTTGGGACTAGATGGGGCTGTGTGGGATATCCCAGATATTATTATTAATATTATTAATTCCTTTTAGCCCACAGCATTAAACACCCATATATCGCAGTAGAGAGAGCCGTGTTGCGAAGTTTATGTATAGATACAGAAGTCATATAAAGATAATGACTTTGCGTGTAAGACACTTAAACCAACGCCGTTACTTAAGACGATGCTCAAAATAGACGATAGTAAATTTCAAATATGACTTAGTTAGGCTGAGAGCTCGTCGACTATGCCTACTGGCCACCGAGCGTCTGACAATCATATGTACAGTTATCACATTCATAAACTCTACCTTCAAGAGATATATAAAGTAATACACCGGAGGATAACCAAACACAGATGTGTTGAGACTTAATGCCAAAGGAAGGGACTTATCCCTTGCCTCACTCATCCTCAAGCAATGATTTAAAGTGGACGATATATGCTCCCGACTAAGGCACAAACACATACCAGTGTACTGTGTTTAGTAAAACTGTGAATGATTGTTTTTGTTTATAATTATGATTGAATAAAGATATTTCTATTGTGTGGTCCATTAGCATGATAGAATAGCTACGAGTCCTATACACATAACAATTTCTGAACGACTGACCTGACTTTAAGACCGGTTTTCTGTACATATACTTTTATATATAATCAGTGATTATAGAACACAAGCCTAACGCGAATCGAAATCACTTACCAAAACTTTCGTAGCTGCCAAACTTTAGGAGCTATGCTAGGCTAAATATACCCTTTAAAGAATAAAATCACATATCGTTATTTCGCCTAAAAACTGATCGCTATATTTTACGGACAATCTTTATTTCGGAGGTGAATTTCTGGGTTAATGGTTAAAAAGATTGAGGCCTTTCCTCGAAGGTTAGAAGTTAAAAATATGCAATTTCTGCTACTAGGCTTCAACAAAGGAAGATTTTTTAGATAGGTGGGCATACAAACAACTACATAAAGGCTAACAAGCTTTATATAACTGTTCTGGATTGGGACAAAAGCAATTTCCGAGAACACCGACTGAAATACGAAACGAACTCTCATTATAAAAGCTGTTTTTCTGATGTATAGAACTTTAAATTTAATTTAATTAAATAACCAATTCACAAAGTCAGGATCACTGAAATCCGTCGAAGAACTAAAGTTGTCGACACAGCCGAAGTGATTAGCAAGCTGAAGTGGCAACGGGCCGGTCACATTTGCCGTAGAACCGACAACCGGTGGGGTAGACGGGTTCTCGAGTGGAGGCCACGTATTGGGAAGCGAAGCGTGGGACGCCCCCCAGCCAAGTGGACTGATGGCCTGAAAAGCACCATACCGGGGGTAATTGGATGCGGAAGGCGGAGGACCGTGTGTGGTGGCGAGCCTTGGGAGAGGCCTATATCCTGCAGTGGAGAGACACGGGCTGATGATGATGATGATGAAATAACCAATTTAACTTAAAATGTTAATATATAATGCAGAGTTTACCGCAGTACTAACATAATCATTAAAACCGTCGATCACCGCTGTAGAACGTAAATTATGTCTCGTGTTGCAAAAATTAACTTTTAAATGCGAGTTAATAAAAATACCATAATTGCCTTATCGAGTTATCCCCTTTATTCGTCATTTAAGTTAATTTTTATGACATATGGCATCACCGATCTATCATCGAGAAAGTAAATGCTTGAAACGGGTATAAGGTACCTATACTCAGGTATACTCGTCTAATTTGTAGGGTTCCGTACCTCAAAACGAAAAAAAAGGGAACCCTTATAGGATCACTTTGTTGTCCGTCTGTCTGTCTGTCAAGGACCCTTTTTCTCAACGCGTGGAGGTATCTAGCTGAAATTCATATCAAATACTCAAGTTTACTGTCCCTTGGAGTTGTGAAAAAAATAATTTTCTAAGCCAACGCAATCAAAAGATACAGCCGTTTATGCTGCTAATTTTCTGTACTCGCAAGGGAATCAAAACCTACAGGGTACTTCCCGTAAACTCAGAATCTTGAAATTTGGTACGAAGTAACGTCCTATAGGACAGATAAAGGAAAAATTGCGAAAAGCATAAATTTTTAGTTCAACATAAAATAAAAATATTTTTAATAACTTAAACTTACTACCCTTTTCCCCGTGAACGCGTAGAGGTATTAAATTGAAATTCATATCAAATACTCAGGTCTATAATACCTTCAAGCTGTAACAAAATCAAACTTCTATGTCAATCAAAAGAAACGGCAATTTAAGCCGCATATTTTGAAACTCGCAACTAATCGCAAGGGAATCCAAACCTGAAGGATACTTCCAGTCGATCTAGAATCTTGAAATTTGGCATGAAGCCACGTTTTATGGCACACATGAAAGAAAAACTTTCGAAAACCTTAAATTTTTAATTACATCGCATAATTTATTTTTTTAATAATTATAAACTTATTATCCTTTTCCCCATAATACGATTTTGTAAAAGATAATAATAATATTAATCATAATACATGAGACACCCCACACAGCGCCATCTAGTCCCAAAGCAAGCAAGAATTGTACTTGTGTTATGGGTTACGAGACAACTGATATACAAACTTAAATATAATTTATAATACATACATTTATAAATATTTTACACCCAGATACGGAACGAAATAAATATGGTCATGTACACAAATATTTGTCCCAAGCGGGAATTGAGCTCGCGACCTTGGGCTCCGCAGTTGGGGTCTCTAACCACTCGACCATTCGATTAGTCAATTCAGGCAATCATAAAAAGAGGATACTTAAAATTAACCAGTAATTGACACATTAAAAGAGCCGTTAGAGCGGTTTCTGCTAAATTATTTAAAACTGTTAAAACTCTCGCGTATGTAATAAACATCGCCAAACACAACAACAAGAAAACATATACCCAAATATTAAAAAACGGTACCGCGCAATACTAGCGCTTGGTTATTTCTACATGTGTGACGTCACAGTAGACATTAAAATGGGGGCTAGACTTTTAGTGTCAATTTAAACAGTTAAATTTTTTAGTACTATTATATGTCGTATGTGAAGCGATCTCATTTAAACAAAATAAAATTTCCTGTGGCGCAAATATCTTATATGTACAGTTTAGAAGTAAAAGTCAAATAGTCATAATAAGTTAAGTTAAATTAGTTTTAATGCTTCTTATTTTCGAAAAGTAGGTCACACGTAAAAGAAATATAAATTTCGGATATCTTAATGTTTGGGATGCAGTCGTCACATTTTTGAGAAGCTGTTTCAGCTATTTAAATGGAATCCTTAATATGTCTTACACTCAACGAGTTACTTTGGATATACCTACCTTTTGAAGTCCTTGTAATTTCCAAACATAAAAAAAATACTATACAATAAGGTAATATATTATGATTAGTAAGCATCAATCATATAATATTTTCTAAGCAATCATACGGACAGCAATTTCGACAGCTTTTTAATAAGCTTGATTATCTATACATCTATGCAAATAAACTAAATTGAAGCGTCTGTCTGTATTTTCGAAATAACGACATTTCTTATTTATTTGTACGTAACCGAAACCGAAACACGTGTCTGTCTGTCTGTTTATTTGTCTGGGGTAATCTCCAAAACAGCTGAACCAATTTTGGCGGGACTTTTACTGGCAGGTAGCGGACTACAAAATCAATATTTTAGGACTTTTTTAGAATGCAAGAATTCTGAATATTTTAAATATTCAAAATTCCTGCGTACCTTGACAAACGTAGAAATTGTAAAAACCACGCGGACGAAGTCGGGCGCGTTCGCTAGTATTGTAATGAAAATGACATACACCTTCTTTATGAATAACCAAAACTATAAAATAAGTTTTGGTATTTTCGTTTTATTTACAACATTTATACACTAGAAAAATTAAAAGTCAAACCCGGATTATTCTTAATTTATCCAATCAGCTTTACACCGTTTTACCATGTCAATTCTCTATAGAAGAGAATTGCTCTTTATAAAGTGAAATATAAAATTGCCCTCTCATGTTGGGCATTTTTCATAGTGCCCGGTCATTATGAAAAATGCCCGATTTATCATTTGGTCCATAACATATGCACGTAGTTGCACTATAATGTGAAGTCGTTAAAAAGCGAATAATCTTTACTTTACGAGCAGTCTTTTAATCGCGTGTTATAAAAATTTTATATCTCGGCCAAATTGACCCATAGACCATTTAACATAGACCATTCAGACCATTTAACATATATCTCATTAAAAAACTCGTACTTATAAAAAATATAAAAAACTCTTAGTTTTACGATATTAAACAAGGAACATTAATATTAACTATACATAAATACACGTTACACACGAATTTTATAGTAAAATATGTGGTTAGACGCATTTACGCTTTTAAGCCGGCCTGGCCTGTGCCTATGACATCACCGTGCCAAATAGCACAAATCAGGACAATTATAAAACATGACCGCATTTCAAAATAGGTTACCTACAACTGCCTTGCCAAAAGGTACTGTCGACGATTAGGGGAAATTCTACGTTTATTCAACACAATCACCATAAATATATTTTAATCATATTGACGAAAAGAAATCAGGCATGGAAATTGGTGAAAGATACCAAATACTCTGGACTTTGCAGGCCAGCCTCAAAACTTCTCCCTAAATTCAAGCTTGAAGATCGAACATATCAATGCATATATTTTTGAGCTTTTCAAAGCTTTAAACTCAAATATATTCATAAATGCCTATAAACGATTTATTTCGATATAATTAGGTTTACGGCTTTCAACACAGTTTTTATGAAATTGATAATGATTGGAGTTTTGAATCAATCTATTTGGTTGAGTGAAAGTAATCGAAAAAAAGTGTTAAAAAATTATTATTGTAAAAGTAACTTCAAATCTTTGATTATTTATAATCAAAGTAGAGCCAGCCGCACACACTACACAATGACAACCAAAAAGGAGCAAAATTTTATATGCCTGTGTGCGTGATTAAACAGTATACAAACATCCGCTACGCCGCACGCTGAAGTAATCTGTAATAACCGTCTCTGTTTGCGTTAGTTATAACCGAACAATTAGATGATATTTTTATTAACGTTTTTTTGACGCAGATTCTCCGTCTAGAGATGTATATAGCAAAGTTCAGAACTTAAATGATAATAGTAAAATTTTTAACAATACTAAATTGAACCAAACTCTGTCGAATGCCAAAAAAAAAAAACAATTCGGTCGATTTGTTCAAAAGTTATATAACGGTATGTATACATACATACACACCCACATCCACATACAGACATCAATCTCAATGTGGTCAAAATATGTAGATGTTTAGAACCTCAACATGTCGACGACTGATAAAACCATAAAGGTATATATACTAGCGTAAGAGAGGAACACAGTGTGCGAATGACATCCAGCTCTTTGCGGAAATCCTACATGCGAGAAAGAAATGCAAGAAAATCTGACATAAAACCTCTTTGAACACATTTAGTCTTCTTTACTCACTTGTCAAAATAAGGTCCAGCTTTGTTTTCTATTTTGTGTTATAATCGTTTTGAATTCTACGAAAATTAATTCTTGTGATAAAAATGGTGTAGTGTTCAGTTTTAAATTGCACTGTAACATATGTTAATAATCCAAATAAAGAGACATTTTACCGGTAAGTACTGCCAATAACATATTGTTATCTTAATGCTTATTTTTATAAAAAGCGATCCTAAATTTACTTGGTTATACATGAGTAGTATACGGTAAATACTTTATTTTGTAAATAATTTGTTATTTTAAACAATTATGTGTACGATACAAAAATATTGTGTAAAATTACAATCAAACAATTAAGCATAGGGATTGCACAAAATCTATCGATATGTCGATATTTTCAAATATAAATATTTTGTAAATTTGATATTACCTAATTGCACCTGTTCCACTGGAATGATGTCGTTAACTGTTTTTAAACATATTGTGAGGTTTATTTAGCCTGGCAGCACATTGTAAAAGAAAGTATGACATCTATACATATATACTACATATAGGGTATATATGTAAATACAAGAGTTTTTCAAATGAAAATATAAGATATATACACAATTAATTTTAATCGTTATTTATTTATGATTTAAAGTCTGACGTTCTATCTGTTCTCTGATTATGAACGTCGTAAATAATTTAACTTTGAATGACAAAACTACTGTATACAATAGTTTCTCATTTTCCTCCAAGAAACTGCGGTGTTAAAAAATGCTTCCTGATAATGATGACTCTTTCATAATATCCAGGTTTCCTGTAAACACGGTTAGCATAGAACAATGGAAAAAATGTTAAATAGAACAGGTGGGACTCCTCGAAAACATTCTTTGGTTTGCAGTAGACATTTTACGGATAACTGTTTTGTCTAACTAAATCACCGACGACTTTTGAAGAAAGGATCTATACCTACTGAATTTGTGCCGTTAGGGGTTTCTTTTTTTTCATATGTGCTTACTAAGTATATTAAGTAATATACTAATAATACTTAATATCTAAAGTCAGAGCATTTATGCCAACTGTAATTTCTGTACAGGTCAATCTGAAGACCAAGCGATCAGTGTCAGCGTACGTTTACCGGGATATATCACCAGGACCTTCAACTTTAGAGCCTAAACCTTTATTTCAGCACTAATATAAAATTGATTTGAAGAAAAAGTCCATCACAGTGAAAATATCAATTTTAGGCAAATTATCACTTTGTCTTTTACAGAAACTTGTTCCTTTATATTTAAATAAAACTTAATTACTTATTACATAAAGAAACAAAAGATATTATAGACTAGTCCAAGGCATCCAAGGCATAATTTGTGGTGCAGTGAGACGACGCGACACTCAATCGAGTAGACAATGTGACGTCATGGGCAGTAAGAAGCCACCAGTCAAACCGCACGAAAATACATAATAATAATAATAACGTGCACATTACAACGTCGTGGCCCCAAACTAAACATTAGCTTGTGTTTTGGGTACCAAGCGAAGACACCACATACATATAACAACCAAGACCCGGTACCAGTATCGATATTCATCATATAAATACTGACCCGACCTAGGATTCGAACCCGGGACCTCCAGCTTCGTAGGCAGGGTCGCTACCCACTAGGCTAAGCGGTCGTCAAATTAATAAATATCAATAATTTATTTCTCAGTCATTTATTGACGAATTTAAAAAAAAAAACTTTCACTGTTTTATTAGTTTTGGTTTATCTTTCAATTCTATCGAGTTAAATTGTATATTTTGAACATCATGAACTTTTTCATTGTAAATGTTTTTGTTTTGTACATTCTCATTTTTTTGTTTACAAAGAGTTAAAATTTTGTTGTTATACGTTGTATTGTCATTAAAAATAAAAATCGTTTATTTATATTGTTTTATTTATTACGTGGCTTGTATTCAACTAAATATTAAAATTTCCATAATGATGTTAACGCTTTCTTTACTTCTGCAAATTTTTTATTATCAACTGTTAACAAAAAAAAAAAATTTATTGGAGTAAAGGAAATGGCATTTGAATTGACTGATTGATGATTTGTCATTTTAAAAAACTGAAAGTTAGGAAAAGTAACTCAAAACAAAAATTATGTAGTATAGCAGATTCAAAATAATAAATAGGATTGCCGATTGCGACTTATGATAACGCGGTAATTTCAACGACACATTATCATGAAAGTACTACGTGCTATCGATAATATAAAAAACACCCATGCACATCACTAAAACTGGCTCAACCACATGTGAATTTTGCACACATACTCATTTCCGTTTCGGTCATGCGATGTTTAGATGTCAGTTGGTCTCCTACGCTAGTATATATATGTCTATGGATAAAACACGATTTAAAAAAGAAGAAGGTTAATTTAATACCAACACTTGAAAGCAGTCAATATTTTAATGAATTGAATAAATTGCTACTACAAACGTTTTGTTACAGCCTAATAAACAAATACGCGGATGGCACCGACCAGTACCAGGTATTGAAAATTTATTTGTCAATAATTAATAATACAACTAGCGAATAAAAAACGGAAATTTCTCAATAATTAAATCATTTTCGCAAGCCTTTAGCGCCTGGACCGGCCCAGTCCGGTGGATCACACGCTAACATGAGCCGGTTATTATTCATGAATAGACCTTGATATTTAATTTATAAACGGCTCTTTTTGATATTAAATAGGATTAAGTATTAATAAAACCCATTACATGCATTGATTATATGACATTTAAAAAATATCAAAGTCATTTGACTATTAAGAATAACAACACACATAATATATAAAACAATTATTAAATGATAGGATCTAGTATGTATAATTTGACCTCTAATACTAACTTGCAATAAGTATGAAGGATTAAAAAATGGATTTTTCCTTAAATAAATTAAAAACACATTCCAGCATATTTTACACGCACGAACCTTACCTTACGTTCCAAATAGAATCCGGGGAAGGACTGCTTGGCAGCGTGAAAACAAATACAATATACATTAGAAACTTTTTTCTTAAATTGTATGTTGGGAAACAAGATGTGTAAAATAATTGTTTCAAACAACTGACAAACGTAATAAATAACAAACATGGACATATGAGAGAAACGCTAAAAAGGACACCCGTCATTTTGAACCTACTACAGTTGCACGAATATAATTTGAAAAAAAAAATTATATTTAATACAATAAAATATAAGACGTCAGTTAACCGTCGTGCGTAGCTACGATAAGAATTATTAACATCTTAAATTTTAATATTTTAGATCGATTATAAAGTAAAACACTATTGACCATTCCCAAATTTTTGAACTAAAGCTGTCATGACAGTTCATGGAACTAATAATGACAGTTGATGACATGACAGCCAACACTCTGAGAGTGACATTATTTTTATAAATACCCAAAGGCAATGGCTGACCATGTAATTCCACCCTGTGACGTCACGCAATAAGAATTGTCAAAATTATATAACTACTTAAATACCGATCTAAAACAAAAAAATTTCAAATTACTTTCTTAAAATTGCCTATTCTTTCGAAAAAAATAATGACGGACTTTAGTTCAAAAATTTGGGAATGGTCAACCGTCTCATTATTTCATTTTCTTTTTAATTTTTAATTATAGTTTAGATTATAACTTGTCTTCCTAGTTTATCTCAAACATATTCTATCGGATTTAGGTTCGGCAAAGGTACTTACTGGCCCCTACAAAACATCATTTTCCACCTCCCGACAATATAAATATTACCGTGTAGTCTAAATAAAATAAGTTTTAATCGTATTTCCAATTACGTTTATACATTCCTTAAATCATCACAAAATGTCATTAGAAATTTTACTTTGCTTTTAAGGCATTATACTTTCGTGACTTCGAATCACGTTACAGCCATAATTTTCATAATAATTTTTATACACTTCTCATACAATATTAACAATACAATTCACCCACTAAGTTAAATGTATGTTATCAATCAGCCAACAAAATCACCTGATACACTACCTCGTGAGAAGAGGAACACATTTCGTTCTGTCTCCATTGTCCCAGATGCGGATGTCTTGTTGTCTTGTTATTATGTACCTAAGCGTGTTCTTGCTACCTATTAATCAGCGGATGTTGCGTGGCACTAACTTATAGGAAACCTAAATCATGCAGTGATGCTTTAGGCATCCGCCACTAACTTTATAAATAATATCACTGAATTCAAGAAACAGTGCCGATTCTATACGTGTTGAACGTTGTATTTATTCATCCCTTTATAAAAACGATCTCGACACATCAAATATAATCCGTTTTGCATTGGTTAAAAATTTCAGTACCCGTCCATTTATGATGCTAGGTGTTTGAATAAAAAATCGTATACAAAAATACAAACTTGATTTCAAAATAGATTGCTTAGTTAATTTTAAAGCATGCTGTCACGTACTACCCACATTGTTCTTGGCAAATTAATGGCATCTCCGACCTCTCATGTAACAAAGCAAGGCAAAAAGCTAGTTGTACAATACAAGTAACAAAATACAAGCTCAATGTCCTCAACCGGTCTCCCAGCGAGACACGAGTACGGTGCGCTTAATTTTGATTTACGCTGTCTGCCTGCGCCTACGCATGTAAAGAAATTGAGATATATAATATTTGAACAACACAAATGTGATTGAATAAATATCACTTTGTACCACGTGTACATAGTAATAAAACAATGAATTTTGACATCGTAACCCCAATGTCCCATTAAATTAGGAAATATGTTTATACTAAGTATTATTGATTATCCTTATTTAAAAGAAAGAAATAATTGAATATATTTTTCTTTTTACTGGCACTAACTTAAAGAAATAAATGAGTAAATAACAATTCATTTAAAAAATCTGCTACCGCCCGCCCAAAGCCATTTTATGACGGGATATTATGAACAGCTTTCGATTAAAGTAAACGTTGTTTCTTTAGCACAAAGTAATTGTTTTTTTTTTCAATTTTTATTACTAGCTATGCCAAACGGACAGACAGCTGGACTGGCGTTGTGTACACAGATTATACACATGTAGAGAAGAAATTGTTATTCCAGAGAAATCACATAGCACTGAAATCCTGTTGCAATACTTTTCATATTTATTTATTTATTATGTGCTGCCTGTGTGTACTGCGCTTTAAAATATATCTTAAAATAGTTTTCACAAAAATTCAATAATTTATGATCTCGACGACGACTGTTTATTTATTACAAAATGTATTTTTAAGGATTAATGTAATATTGATGAGTTTCTGGCATTTACCAAACAATTCCTACGCGCCTTTTTAAATTAGTTCGACTGTACACGTACAAATTACAAAATAACAAATCATAATTAACACGCTGGTACCCGGTCCAACTCTATCATTACACCATCTTACGTATACGACGGAACTATGAAGTGTGCATTAAACTTTCACTCTCGTTGCATTGTAACAAAATTAACAACACTTTGCTGCAGACAATTTTTTTTTTTCAAAGATAAACCTGGAATGCGGAACGTTTATCAAACTAACGACCGTTTTTTCCGTTTCGAAATTAGGGATAACTATTTTCGTCTGACATAATTCATTTCGTCACATCTAATAAGCGCGGTGAAACGGTTATTTTCGTTTTTTAACCGCATTCGCTTACACGTCTTAGATTTTAAAATTACGTAACATATTTCTTTTCGTAAATTAACTATTATGCGTAAAAATTGGATAATAGGCGAGGTTTTTACTTAAGTAAATGAAACTAACGCTACAGTTTCTTACAAATGACTTGCTCTTATTAAAATTACTTCGGACATGGCCATGACTTTGTATTGGAAGATGAAAAACAAGTATAAGAAAACGGATACGAAATGAAAAAGGGAAAGCGTGAAGTGATATTATTTTACCGTCTGTTCAAATATACGTATTAATGATATGATATACACAAAAATCTGACGCACGCGGGGCTATGAGTGAAATCAAAAAATTAGAGGTTTTTAATACTTTTTACTATTTTATTTTCAACTAGAATGTGGATTAATTTATTTGTTTTTACTTGTTAACCATTACATTAGAAATCTGATTATTACAAATTCACTTGGTGTCGTTAGGGAGAAGGGAGGAAGATCTGCTCTGTCAGTCCGTCGTCAACGCTTAGGAGCTGCCTTCCCTCCTCGCCGCGCACATACCTAAGGCGCGATACAACGGTGTAATACTATAATAAAGGTCATAAACAAAATGGTACAGAAATATTATGTTGTTTGTAAATTAACTTGATCAAAGCCTAACTAAAAATAAATATTTTCTTTAAAAGTGTATATATATATCATCCAAAATTAAAACAATTTATTTCAAAATTTGTAAGTTTGCCCATGTCGTATCCATAAACCATAAAAGTACAAATTGACTAGAATTAAGCCCTCTTCTGCGTTTACCGTCTACTACTCATACCCTAGCTAGCTGGTGTGTACCCGTTGCGAAATGGCGAGTTTCAGTCCGAGTTTAGTTCGCGAAGTCCCCGCGCGCCAGCCTTCACCCCCACGAAATTGCGTTTGACATTTGCGATACTGTGAAGTGACATTTCTAAAACCAAAACGCTGCTGTCAAATTTATTTACTCTAAGCCATAAAATGCCACACATTTCAAATTACACGTAAATTATTGTAAGTATGGGTTTTTTTTAGAAAAAGCGACGTTAAACGCTAACGTTAATTGTAATGTATGAACATACATAATATATTAAGAAAAACATATATTTAAATTAAATAAACAGGGAGGAGTTTCTTGCCGGTTCTTCTCCTTCTACTTTTTGAACCGGTACCTAATCAATTTATTTTGACTTTCAATAAGTGTGTAAACATCTTATATTGAATAAAAACTTTTTGAATTTTGAATTATTTTTTTTTTATATATATAGTCATAAAATAAATATAACATATGCATAGATATTGACTGCGCTCACGACTCTACTTTTTTATATTTTTAATGTACCTACTTAGATGAACTGAATGTTCAAAAAATTATTTCAGTTAATTTATTCCAGCTTGTCCGGTGTGTTAGTATACTGTTTGCACCCAGATATTATGGTACCATATTCGTAAAAACCACATTAAACAACATTAGCGAGTCTCAATTTACAACTATTTACAATTTATAAAGACTCACGGCAAAAACTAAATTTACATAATATCGCTTTTGGGCAAAAAAATACATTCTTGAATGACATATTTTCATGAAACAACATATTTTCCTGGCAACACTAAAAAATCTTTCCGAATATTAATCTTACTTGATTTTCTTGGCAACACTAATAAAATCTTCCTGAATATTAATCTTACTTGAAGTGTTTTTTTCATTTTAGAATAAGAAAATTTTCAAGAAGAAGAACAACATATCATCTGAAGAGATTTACTCTTTCTTTGACTTCCAAATACGCTTTTAAATAAAAATTATTTTTCTGAGTTTCATTTATACAACTATTTATTTATATTATGATTTATATTTTTTTAAATAAGTGTCCATTTTTTCCGTGCAGACAGAAATGAAAACAATGACCACCTAATCTGTCTAAAAAAATCCGGTGTAAACTAGGTGGTCACGGCGATGTTTAATTTTAGGTAAATAAGTTATATATGTGGTGTTTTTAAATAATGCACTCAGAGTTTTGATCTCTGTAATGGGGTTTCTTTGATATTTTCTTAAAAATTAAATTTTTAAATGCCTTTGCTTCTTGAATCATGTTTTTAAAATATATAATAGAGAATAACAATAGTTACGTCAATCATCAACCATGATTGGCATAAATCATAAGTATAAATTTATGTTTCGTGTGAATATTATATTATTAAACGATAGTATGAAACGAAAAATACAGTGTAATTGATAACAAATGAAAATACAGCACAAAGCGAAACAATAAACATCGACAAGTTATTAAATAAAACTGATTGACATCTTTGGTGACATCTTTGGCAATAGCACATCAAAAAAGTCTAAGCAACACATACGAATTTCAATTTTACAATATGTTTTCGCATTAAATCCGTAGTATTTTCTTATTTATATTATTTTTTAATGCTTTTTTGATATTAAACAAGAATTGTTTTTTTATATTTATTTTTTAATAATCTTAATTAACAATAATTACGAGTAAGTACAGTATGTACGTAGTACAAAGTAAGGTGCCTAATGTACTAAACTTAAACTAAAATTAAATGGTTGTACAAAAATTGCATAAATTAATACAAAGTGTGGCCTCCTCTGTTATGGAGAACTTGCTGGCACCGATTATTCATAGAATCGATGAGACTGTTAATGTTATCCTGCGGCAATTGCTCCCAATGAAATTTTAATAAGTCCATTAGTTTTTGGGTTGTTGTCACTCCATCTAAGTCTTTTAAAACACGTCTCTGGAGCATGTCCCATGCATGCTCGATGGGGTTGAGGTCTGGCGATTGTGCAGGCCAAGGCAATACGAGGATGTTTTCCCTTGCCAAGTACTCCCGTGTGTGCAAAGCTGCATGCGAAGGCGCATTGTCATTCACCAACGTGAAATCGGAGCCAAGAGTTTGTGCGAATGGACGGACATAAGGCCTTAAATTAGAACATCCTCAACGTAATTTACAGCGTTCATGTTACCATTTACAAAAACGAGCTCAGTTCGTCTGTTCTTCATAATACCCGCCCATACCATAACTGTTGAGCCGTTGTATGGATGCACTTCCCGAACGCACCTCTGTCTTTCAGTATTTCCAGGACGACGGTACACTCTTACCCTTCTAGTATCAGACTTGAACCCAAATCGAGACTCATCGCAAAATAAAATTATATGCCATTGTTCCCGGGTCCATGTAATGTGTTCCCTACACCATTCATTTCGACGAGCGCGATTCCCGTGACGTATCGGTGGGCACCTAATTGGCCGTCATGCTCGTAGGCCATACTCATGCAGTCAATTTCGCACAGTTTGGCAGCTAACAACAACACCACTTGAATTTTGTAGCCTTAAACCTATCTCTCGGGCGGTTAACATCGGCTGTCGTCTTGCAGTTAGTTGTATGTGTCGATCTTGCCGTGTGGTTGTACACCTTCCTCGACCTGGGTGCTGCTCAGCAGGATCTCCCGTGTTAGTGTAACGCTGATGAAGACGGCAAATAACGCTTCTGTTGACACCAAAATACCGAGATACCTGAGATTGACTTCTTCCCGCTTGCAACATCCCTACAGCTCTTTGCATTTCATCTGCGTTCAAATGACGTCGCTCCATGACGTAAAAAATGTCTCAAAATCCAAATTTGTTCAAAACTTTTTCAAATTATTGTTGAAATCATGAAATTGATACAGAATACTAAATTTAATAAGCAAAGAAAACGCTATAAAATTCGAACAAATGCATTCGCTTTAGAATTTGTGAAAAAAAAAAACAAATGATACTCGATTTTTTTTTTTTTTTCACAAATTCTAAAGCGAATGCATTTGTTCGAATTTTATAGCGTTTTCTTACCTCTCTTTACCGTCTACTACTCATACCCTAGCTAGCTGGTGTGTACCCGTTGCGAAATGGCGAGTTTCAGTCCGAGTTTAGTTCGCGAAGTCCCCGCGCGCCAGCCTTCACCCCCACGAAATTGCGTTTGACATTTGCGATACTGTGAAGTGACATTTCTAAAACCAAAACGCTGCTGTCAAATTTATTTACTCTAAGCCATAAAATGCCACACATTTCAAATTACACGTAAATTATTGTAAGTATGGGTTTTTTTTAGAAAAAGCGACGTTAAACGCTAACGTTAATTGTAATGTATGAACATACATAATATATTAAGAAAAACATATATTTAAATTAAATAAACAGGGAGGAGTTTCTTGCCGGTTCTTCTCCTTCTACTTTTTGAACCGGTACCTAATCAATTTATTTTGACTTTCAATAAGTGTGTAAACATCTTATATTGAATAAAAACTTTTTGAATTTTGAATTATTTTTTTTTTATATATATAGTCATAAAATAAATATAACATATGCATAGATATTGACTGCGCTCACGACTCTACTTTTTTATATTTTTAATGTACCTACTTAGATGAACTGAATGTTCAAAAAATTATTTCAGTTAATTTATTCCAGCTTGTCCGGTGTGTTAGTATACTGTTTGCACCCAGATATTATGGTACCATATTCGTAAAAACCACATTAAACAACATTAGCGAGTCTCAATTTACAACTATTTACAATTTATAAAGACTCACGGCAAAAACTAAATTTACATAATATCGCTTTTGGGCAAAAAAATACATTCTTGAATGACATATTTTCATGAAACAACATATTTTCCTGGCAACACTAAAAAATCTTTCCGAATATTAATCTTACTTGATTTTCTTGGCAACACTAATAAAATCTTCCTGAATATTAATCTTACTTGAAGTGTTTTTTTCATTTTAGAATAAGAAAATTTTCAAGAAGAAGAACAACATATCATCTGAAGAGATTTACTCTTTCTTTGACTTCCAAATACGCTTTTAAATAAAAATTATTTTTCTGAGTTTCATTTATACAACTATTTATTTATATTATGATTTATATTTTTTTAAATAAGTGTCCATTTTTTCCGTGCAGACAGAAATGAAAACAATGACCACCTAATCTGTCTAAAAAAATCCGGTGTAAACTAGGTGGTCACGGCGATGTTTAATTTTAGGTAAATAAGTTATATATGTGGTGTTTTTAAATAATGCACTCAGAGTTTTGATCTCTGTAATGGGGTTTCTTTGATATTTTCTTAAAAATTAAATTTTTAAATGCCTTTGCTTCTTGAATCATGTTTTTAAAATATATAATAGAGAATAACAATAGTTACGTCAATCATCAACCATGATTGGCATAAATCATAAGTATAAATTTATGTTTCGTGTGAATATTATATTATTAAACGATAGTATGAAACGAAAAATACAGTGTAATTGATAACAAATGAAAATACAGCACAAAGCGAAACAATAAACATCGACAAGTTATTAAATAAAACTGATTGACATCTTTGGTGACATCTTTGGCAATAGCACATCAAAAAAGTCTAAGCAACACATACGAATTTCAATTTTACAATATGTTTTCGCATTAAATCCGTAGTATTTTCTTATTTATATTATTTTTTAATGCTTTTTTGATATTAAACAAGAATTGTTTTTTTATATTTATTTTTTAATAATCTTAATTAACAATAATTACGAGTAAGTACAGTATGTACGTAGTACAAAGTAAGGTGCCTAATGTACTAAACTTAAACTAAAATTAAATGGTTGTACAAAAATTGCATAAATTAATACAAAGTGTGGCCTCCTCTGTTATGGAGAACTTGCTGGCACCGATTATTCATAGAATCGATGAGACTGTTAATGTTATCCTGCGGCAATTGCTCCCAATGAAATTTTAATAAGTCCATTAGTTTTTGGGTTGTTGTCACTCCATCTAAGTCTTTTAAAACACGTCTCTGGAGCATGTCCCATGCATGCTCGATGGGGTTGAGGTCTGGCGATTGTGCAGGCCAAGGCAATACGAGGATGTTTTCCCTTGCCAAGTACTCCCGTGTGTGCAAAGCTGCATGCGAAGGCGCATTGTCATTCACCAACGTGAAATCGGAGCCAAGAGTTTGTGCGAATGGACGGACATAAGGCCTTAAATTAGAACATCCTCAACGTAATTTACAGCGTTCATGTTACCATTTACAAAAACGAGCTCAGTTCGTCTGTTCTTCATAATACCCGCCCATACCATAACTGTTGAGCCGTTGTATGGATGCACTTCCCGAACGCACCTCTGTCTTTCAGTATTTCCAGGACGACGGTACACTCTTACCCTTCTAGTATCAGACTTGAACCCAAATCGAGACTCATCGCAAAATAAAATTATATGCCATTGTTCCCGGGTCCATGTAATGTGTTCCCTACACCATTCATTTCGACGAGCGCGATTCCCGTGACGTATCGGTGGGCACCTAATTGGCCGTCATGCTCGTAGGCCATACTCATGCAGTCAATTTCGCACAGTTTGGCAGCTAACAACAACACCACTTGAATTTTGTAGCCTTAAACCTATCTCTCGGGCGGTTAACATCGGCTGTCGTCTTGCAGTTAGTTGTATGTGTCGATCTTGCCGTGTGGTTGTACACCTTCCTCGACCTGGGTGCTGCTCAGCAGGATCTCCCGTGTTAGTGTAACGCTGATGAAGACGGCAAATAACGCTTCTGTTGACACCAAAATACCGAGATACCTGAGATTGACTTCTTCCCGCTTGCAACATCCCTACAGCTCTTTGCATTTCATCTGCGTTCAAATGACGTCGCTCCATGACGTAAAAAATGTCTCAAAATCCAAATTTGTTCAAAACTTTTTCAAATTATTGTTGAAATCATGAAATTGATACAGAATACTAAATTTAATAAGCAAAGAAAACGCTATAAAATTCGAACAAATGCATTCGCTTTAGAATTTGTGAAAAAAAAAAACAAATGATACTCGATTTTTTTTTACAACCAGCCAGTATGTCCTCTAGATCAAAAAAGTTTACATAGGTATTACCTACTTGGTAAGAAATAATATAATAATTGATTAATAATTTGAAATAGTACGTGTTGTTTAGACTTTTTTGATGTGTGTAGATTGACATTTAGTGTTTATTTTTTAAATATAAGCAAAGGAATTTTATATATATTTTTGTTTTTCAAATATCTGTAAAACCCCATATGATATATTTTAATTGTAATTAGATTATTTCTATACAAGAACCAGGTAATATATATGCATCAATTCGTCCATCGCCTTCACAACCCATTGAACCATTTTGTCAAGGCAGAAGTTCTATGGAAGGTGGCTGCTATTCTTTAGTAATATATTAAATAGCCACGTGTCGTACTAGCCTAAGCTGGTTCAGCCTTTATGGGTCATTTAAAAATGAATAAAACTCATTTTTAAATGAACTGTATAAACTGATAGCTCATAAATAGTTATTTATGAATCATTTGATACGAATGTGTTCTCATTATTTGTTATAATCTTGTAGTAACGTGAGAATGTTTTAAATATAATTTCGTAACTTGACCTACTTCAGCCTAATGAAAGGTCTCTATCAAGTTATTAAATAACGTAATTAGGGTTCCGTATGCAAAAAGTAAAACGTAGCAGTTTTGTTGTCACTTTGCTGTCTGTCAGTCCCTCCGTCCGTATGTCCCGGGCTTCTAGTTCGTGGATATATTTGAAATTTGGATTGGTGGTTTGCGTAAAATGTTGATCCAAAACCGAACATTAGATCAATAAGCAATCAAATTATTTTTCAGAAGTGTCATTATCTAGAACTCTTTAAGTAGAGTACAAATATATTTTTAACCTTTTTTATTTCCAAAAATAATGAGGGACGATCAAGTTTGTAAGTTTTAGACCATATTCGTAACAGTACATCAGAAACTTAGAGTTTGGAATTACCTAGTTACAATACTACCCAGTTAAGTTGTATTAAGATTGGACGTTTTGGATCTGAGCACTAATGACAGAGCTGGCAATGTTGCCTTATTAGAATTATAAAATTAAAACGACATTTTCTATATGAAAAAAAAACTTGAACTTGCGTATTTTTAGTAATTATTTTGTGGATAAAGGCAGTCACAAGCGGTATAGCGAATAGAGAGTTACCATGGTCTAATCGCGGAAAAAGAATAATACACATTATTGTTAGAAACAAAAATTACTAACATAAATATAAATTATATTAAACAATACCTACCGTTGAGATCTATTTTATAAAATTATATTAATTAAAATACGAAACTACTACTTGATTTTTGACAACTATTATGTTACTATAATTTTTATTTGAAATCTTAAAAGTATTGTATATGGTAAAATCTACTAAAAATTGTCACACAGTGGCGCACAATGAAGCTCAATTACCAAACGTCCAATGTCAATAACAACGTAACTGGGTAGTGCTACTTTCCATATACTGTATTTAAACAATACTGTCTAACACAGTATGTATTTTCTATTTATTCACTATTTATAAAGTGGATTTATAGGAATAATATTTGCATGTACAAGATAACTTGATTCTTCACGTCGTCATTACGATTTCTTAACTGTCGTTGTATGTACACACACGAAGGTTAAAACATGCTACGAAAGCTCGCACGTGAAGAAGTTAGTGTAGGCTAGTATTAGATTAAAATTTGAATAAATACTGACGGCCAGTTCCTCGCTGGTGTAAGCGGTCAGCGTACGCCGGTCTTGCTGTAGCACACAGTACAACGGTTCCCAGGACAACGGTACGCCGGCACCCGCGCCGCCCGCCGCACATTGCGCCACATCTGTATGCAAACAATGATCAATTAATTAATGGACTGTTACTAAAAACAAAAATCGATTAAACGTGTTATTTAGTCTAATAACTTGTTTACTATTTGTTATTAGTAGGATCTATCCATTTGAAGCGCAAGCGAGACCAATCTTTATGAATGGCATATTACACTACAAATTGTTTTACTTCAAAAACGAAATTAATTACTTCATAGAACCATACTTATACTTTAATAATGTAACCCTGACTTTCTTATATCAATATATTCAAGAAATAAATAACTTATTCTAACGAGTATAATATTATCTTTAATATGCCACAGTTATTCGGTCAGTTGACGCACTAAGTAATAGTAATAACAGCCCGCATCCATGACCATCTCTGAAGCCGCCGAGTGCTCTCTACAATATATTTACTGACTGTTTCTTCCATTAAGTTTGTGATTCATACATCGATGCTCATATATTATCATCAATTTCCAAAGGAGACACCTATATTTTTAAAGTACTATCACTTTGTGTTATTGTTTATGTAGTAAAGGTTTTTAATCACACACTGCTAATTTATCCTCTATAAATATAATGTTAGAATGTTATTCTATTTCACCATCGGCACAAACATTGTATCTACTAAGAGTATTAACGATGGTAAAAGCTCAGTATTTCTAAAATAAAGGCAGTCTTGTGCTTCAAAATCGCCTCAGGCATCAAATCCACTAACGCGGCACTTGGTCACGCACGGTGTCGTTTACGAGCGCGCTACCCAACTCAAAACTAAAGTAACAAAATTCTATTGTTGCGATAACGAAACACGATTAAATGTGAAAAAATCAATATCAGTTTTATTACTTTCAGGTTAATAATAAAGCTCGATTTATCGGAATTGTTGATTATTACATACATAATTATTGTTCATAATTATTTATATAACGACGTCGTATATTTGTTTTA
The DNA here is from genome assembly GCA_949709985.1 of Luffia ferchaultella. Lineage (NCBI taxonomy): Eukaryota > Metazoa > Arthropoda > Insecta > Lepidoptera > Psychidae > Luffia > Luffia ferchaultella. Next base: position 19,764,616 of record OX453242.1, on the reverse strand, counting down.
TTATAATTACTCGTACTTCGACTCAGTTCCCACTGAATACCGCTCTCATTACAGAATATTTATCAGAGCGCAGGTCGTAAAATACATGATATACTAGTACAACTAGTATCTCTCGTTAGTATCGAAGGAAAGCAAGCGGTGGGCAGCCAGAGGGCTTTACCTTTACGTGTCGATCGCGTTCCGTGCTCATCAAAATAACTGGTCTGATTCGCGAGCCGACTTTACAATTATTATTATACAATCGTTCAATGAACGCACAAAAGTTGTAATATTATTTCCCTTGTTATTTCTTAATGTCTTGTTGGTACCAAAAAAAAACTTTATTACGGAATACTTATTAAATTCATTCAATGCGTATCTAACGTAATTTTATACTAGTCGTAGATAGTAATAACTCGTGTGGTAGTAATTAGAACCAAGACGTCGAGTATAATATTTTTTATAAGTTCAACGACTGACCAAGCAACGTGGGGGATCTAATATACTTCATGCGAAAGTGAGTTTGTTTTGTACGTTTTCACAACTAAACTAGTGAACTGATTTCAATGACATTTCGGCGGAAAACTAACGTGAAACCCGGAAAAGAAGATAGTGTGAAATGCTATCACGAATTTAAACGTTTAAATATTATAGTTAATTCATTATTAGTTTGAACTAAATAGTAGTATACAAATCCTGTAGCTCACGCGGGCAAAGCCGCGGGTTGCAGCTAATATAAAAATAAAAAGCCTGAATATATGAAATAGTAAATTTTTCTTACAAGACAGTCACGAAAGCCATTGTTACAGTCCTACCTGCTTATCTAATAGGTATAAAATAATAAAAATAACTGAAGGGGAAAAACAGCGATGCCCTAAAAAATTTCAAACTTAAGTTTTATATAAAGTTGATATTTATTTTTCTTATATGCAATTTTCATCTACATATATGGTAACTTAAATGAAATATTTCATAAAACACATCATTCTTTAAACAATCTAATTAAAAGCATTTTACCATAGATCTTTAATCTGTCCAAAAGTTAAAATTTTAAATTCTCTATCAAATTGACTTTCCGATTTATTTAAGAAGTATTATAAAGATGTTCTGTGCTTTCCATCTATAGCACAATGTGACAATTTTGAATATTTGTAGGGTCGGCCATCTAAACCAAACCAAAAAAGGTTGTCAGTCCACCGACAAAAAGTATAGGAAAGGTTTAAGTTCCGCTTGTGTTCATACGAAGATCTAAGCAGAGCGGAGCAATGAGCATTTTTTTCGTATTTTCGTTAATAAATATTTAACGCAGGAGGTTCCCTTACCGTCCCTTTTTAAGCCCGAGAAAATATTTTATTACATTTAGTCAGGCAGATTTGTAAAGCACTTCGCTATTTGCAAAAAGCTCCATCTAAAAATCAATTGGAACTCTCAAAAGGCTATTAATTTCGTACATCTTAATATTTTCAAAATGAATTCTCTTGGAGATCGCCGCTGGGTCGCCGATCAGATATTTCTTTTTAAACTCCTCTCAGGACTTATCGATAGTCCTCTGTTGTTGGAAAAGATACATTTTTTTGTTCCTCATCTTGGACGGAGGATTGATGATTTTCGTCCTTTGCTTTAAACATATACAGCACAAACTTTGGCCATCATAATATGATACCAAGAATTTGTCGTATGAGCACAATGAGTTTTTGAAATCGGAAAAGGTAGATATTTTTTCATTGTCATTGCCTTTGTTTAGAAAGGCTCTATATAAGTATAGATCAGTTCCTCCTCGATCACTATAGCAATCTAGGCTGTGTTTTTGTTTTTGGAATGTATTGTAGTTTTTTTTTTTAATTAGATTGTTGATTTATAACTGATGTCTAAATTTATTATTTAAGCTGGTTGTTAATACGCCGTGCATGACGAGTTCGCCTGTAATTGGATTAGCATTATAAGCTAGTTAGTCTGTAATTGATCATAGTTCATAAGCTCATAATGTTAAATCTGTTGACAGACCAAATAAATAAAATAAAAAAAATTAAATAAATAATATACTCCTATGGGAAATTTTTCTATTTTCAGTTCAGTTCAATGCTTCTACCCAATTAAAATACTCTTCTAATTGTGAATGTACCATAAGAATAATAATATTGTTTATTACCTCGTAAAATTTCCCAAGCGAGTCAAGGACTCTCTCACGTTTCATGGCGATTTTATTATTAACACAAATCTAATTCAACAATTTAAGATTAATGTTTAGATAAATACAACAATGTTCTTATTTGAATATTAAGACATATCAAATCCCCTTGAACGAAATCTTAGTTTAATCAAGCTATCCTTGTCCCAGTAAATGTCGGATATCTTTGACATATAATTTCCTTTGTCGAATTATTATATAGATGAGGATCGTCCTACTTTAAACAAATAACAATTTAAGTTTGTCGATGAGTGAATTTATGAGTGAATTAATGGCATTCAAAATAAGCTATCAATGCATAACAAGCTTTTAAAACGCTTTGTATTAATATATAAATATTTTATTCCTATTAGTAAATGTCACGGTGGCCTCATAAAAACGGAAAGCCACATTACACGTTACGAACGAAAACTCATACTTTGTAATTAGAATTACATAATCGAATCCATGAAGGAACGTAACAGCAGCGTGTGATTTAGTTATAGCACAGGTTAGAGTATGTTTTCTCAGTATGAACTGTAGATCTGACGTCGACTCAACTTTGTTGCTGTCACCTGTTTCACCTATATAGCGACAAAGTGAACATCACTAAACTGGTATATAAGCGGTCGAAATGAACATTCGAAATGCTATCTCCACGTTCTAAGGGCTCTAAGATCGAATCGGATATGGTGAATGGCATTTTCGAAGACAAACCGCGCAGCGGCGGATGCTGCGGCTCTGTCGAAATCATCGAAATGTTGTCTTGGTGTCAATAGGCTCGGTGTTGTAAGAAAAGGCGTGACTGAAGATAAATCCCCATTAAAATTATTTAAGATTAACAAGCTTATCTTATTATTATATTGTAACACGATATTTTACTATTAAATTAAATATTTAATAAGTATAATGTAATCAAAACTAAAACAGGTTACAAATACTCTGAGTTATCCAATGACAAAAATTGAAAAATAATCATTGTAGTAACTTCGAAAAAATATAACAACTCGTTCAAATGAAACACTATAATTCTTGAAATTCATGTAAATATGGGAACCCGTTTTGTAGTTTGAAAATAAATAAATTAGCACTGCACGGCTGTGCTCCTTTCAACAAAAAGGTCACTTGTCGACCCTAAGGGAAAGGTCATCGACCCGGTAGCGGGTGCAGCAATTACGTTATACTTACCACTCGACAAGTTATAATTATATCGATTCATTTACAAGTTACGGTTACAAAAACAATCCTACGTTTTCATTCAAAATACAATAACATACTTAGATCGCTTTCTCTGCGTGTCAAAATAATTCTATTCATGCTCCTGTTTGTTTTAGGTACAGTTCCAATCAACCTTTATGGCGGATGTGAACATAGGCACAAGTCGCGTCGCAGTAACCAGTTATAGGTGTAGCGGGACGCAGTGGAGCGAGAGGCATATGACTGAACCTGCGCAAGCATGCTTAAGGACGCAAACACAAAAAGTGACAGCTCGAAAATAGGTTTTACTTGACAGCTTGCTTACTACTACACGCGCATCTGCACCAGAGGCAACACATACTTGACTCTATACCAGAACTAATTAGTCTTGATCATTATTATTTTTATTTATTTAAGAATTAGTTTTCTTTTATGTCAGGTTTTTAATGTTGCTTTATTTTATATAATAACTAGCGATCCGCCCCGGTTTCGCACGGGTAGCAGAGCCATAATGTTTTTACGGTCGTATAGTGTCGTATCAGTTTGTTGTGTCGAACATGTGGATTGGATTTCATTAGATTTAAATGTAACGCAAGTTCGTCCAACTTGGATTATTTTTAATGTATTTTATTTCGAATTCTATAAATATACGGAACAGTAAAGAATAAGTACCTAAAAACAAACTAAAATATTTCTTTGCATATAACATTGATAACTTCAGCCTAACCACGCGTGTCGCGTCGTCCGGTATGGCTCCAGGTAAATATCGTATTTAATTTGATAAGGATTAATACCATATCCGTATAAATTGTTTTCCAATCACCTCATCATATTACATCATAAAAATAGTATAGTAAGCTATCCATAAAAGATAGATATATGCCATCGTGTACTTTTCTTTAGTCCTATAAAAGAGACACAATTCCTCCGTACAATATTTTGTTATATCTCAAAAGGATTAGGCAGCATTTTCGATGAAAGTTTTCAACCGGCTTGATTTTTTTCCGACTTCTTCAACAATAATCGTCGTAGTTCAACAAATTTTCTCTTGAATCACTCTGTCCATTGATGTCAATAATATGCCAATCTGTTCGGTACTTTTTGAGTTTGTCGCGTTCAGACAGACAGACAGAGTACGCGGCGGGGGACTTTATTTTATAATATGTAGTGATAACAATAATACCTGGGACATCCCACACAGCGCTATCTAGTCCCAAACTAAGCAGAGCTTGTGTTATGGGTGTGGGTTAAGATGTCTTTTAAAGTTCCATTAAAAAAAATTATTAGACAATACTATACTGTGCCACAGTTATCGTATGAGGAGTTTTGCAATACGAGTGCATTTTGTTTGTGATACGTGGCGATGGCGAAACCGAGGTCCCATTGAATGAGGTGACCTTTTCATTTCCCATTTCGTCAAATTCTACTATTTTTGATTCTGAACCGATTGCTTTCAAAATCAATTTCTAAGAGTCTGTATGGTCTTCGATCACGAATCTGTGCTCAGAACTAAAAAAATTACTGCCTTTGAATCTGTTTTTGTTTTTGAACTGCTTGCTTTAAAAATCGATATCTATGGGTCCATGTGGTCTCCCTTCACAAATCTGCGGTCAAAACTGAAAATAGTGTCTGCCATTTTGAACTTCTTTCTTTCTGGGCCTAACACTACTAAAATAAAGTCTGTTTCGTATAGATTAAAATTTTATTATTATTGGGTTCACATTACAAAAAAAAAACAAGTCTGTATGCGTTATTACAACAACGATTAATACTTTTGTCAATACAGTTACTATTAATACGTTCTTTATGACATCGAAACTTGTACCGTAATGTTGTAATTTACAATACTAAGTCTTTTTACTTTACACCAATCACAAACGAGCATTATGTTTGCACCGCATGCGTAAACCACGAAAAGCAACCCGCTCGCGCCCTTAGCTCCCACCATTATTTATTTCTATAAATAGAGGAACCGCGCGAACTTCCCTGTTTTGACTAACTTGCCCTTCAAATTTAACGATCATTCAGACCGCCTTCTAAAAACATTATAGTTTAAAAAAACCAAGAAACTTGCGCTTTAATACCAAATCGATCTATAAAGAAGAAAATAACTTTTAGAATAAGAATAAAGTGTTTCATGAGGAAAAATAATGTTATTGTGACAAAACGTGGGTTGCCCAATATCAGTTGTTTTAAATATTTCATTGCACTCCACGATTTTTCGCAATAACATTAATTTTCTATTACTTTTTTTTACTTATTTTCTTTTTTAAAGTTCAATTGTCTATCAAAGTGTAATTTATAAAAAAAATTTTAACGTATTATTTTCTTTCTTTTTTTAGTATTAATATTTTTTAAACTACAAACATAAAAGTGGAACTCACAATTACCTATGAAACGATGAAATGATACAGACCGATACAAAGCTTTATGTCGGTGCGAACCTAACCACTGACGAGTTCCCTCGTAAACAAACTATCCTGGTGCATTATCAGTTCATGGTGAAAGTCATGGTTAACTATTAGAATCCAACCTATATACAAAGTTTGTATTCGTGCTATTAACCGTTGAGGAGTATCCTCGAGAGGAAACAATCCTGGTTGCAGCATCAGGTTATGTTTATCCATTTTAGTGTATTGTCATGGAAGTTACATACGTGTTTTGAATTTCAGCCCAATATCTTCAGTAGAAGTGGGTGGTAATCGCGTTTAAAGATTCCATTACATACAAACAAACATACAGGTGTAACTTATAAAAGCATATTAAAATAAAAATGAGCAGTGATTTTTTTGTGATTTTTTGTTTTTTTTTTTTAATATATTTTATCTTAAATTTACTTATTTACTTCGCTGTTGCCCCATTTGGAAATTTTTAAATTAGATGTTACCATTGACAACGCTTTAGAATTCCAATTTGTGGTCATTAATAACATAACTTTCAGCGAGCAAGTTTGGACCCAAGCCTCTTTACCAATGAGGTACGGCGGCTTGGGAACCCGCAAAATATTAAGTGTCTTTACCGTCTTTCCTACCTTCGATCCATAGTACTTCTGACCTTGCTGATAAAATTCTTGAAGCCCTTGTGGCAATAAACTGCAAGATAGCGTATTTAGATGAAGCTACAAATACCTGGCTAGCTGGACCGAGTCTAAATTTACCGCCCACGCCTAACATTCAAAAAGCCTGCAACGCATCCTTGGCTCCCCTTAATTCATTAATAGAAGCAGCTACTGGTAGACAGCGCCAAATTGCTGGCAGTGTCTAGGCCTCGGCCAGAGTCTGATCACTAATTTCATTCCTACCCGTTCCCCAAAACAGGCACTTTTATCGACCCTAACACCCTGCGCGTAGCGGTCGGCCTTCGACTGGGGGTTAAGATCTGTACAGATCATCGCTGTATTTTTGCGGAGTTGCTGTTGGACGGCCTTGTCCACCATGGATTTTCCGGCGCTGGCCGCCTCTCCCGCTACGCCACACTTAACGACATATTGAGAAGAGTTCTCGTCAGTGCCAATGTCCCGGCGATACTCGAGCCACGTATCATTCGAGACGATGGAAAACGGCCTGATGGTATGTCATTAATACCCTGGGGAACGGGCCGTGCGCTGGTGTGGGACGTTACCTGTGTCACCACACTAGCTATTTCTCCAGTGCCAGTGCGGCGGCGGCGGCGGAGGCTCGTGAGTGTCAGACAGTGGGTAAATACAGTTGCCTCGGCTCTTCTTATGACTTCGTTGCATTTGGCTCTCGGGCCATGGGGCAAGAGCACATGAGCTCTTCGCCGAACCCAGCAGAGATTAAGTTAGGCGATGGGTGACCCTCGCGCAGACGGTTTTCTTGCGCAAAGGATTTCCATTGTCATTCAGCGCAAAAATGCCATCTGCGTAGTGGGCACCATTTCACGAGGACCCCACTTTTTACATATGTTTTAATTTAATATTTTTATTATTAAAAATGTATTAGTCGTTAATGTATATATATATAATAATGTACGTAGAATAATGTACGTATGCTAAAGTTTAACCCAATCAATCTTGAGACTTAACTATAAATAAATTTATAATATTATTTTATGAATTAAATTAGTTTTAATTATTTTTGTTACCAAGCAGATAGCTTAGCAATTAGACATAAAATAAAAATCTTACACTGTATATACAATTAAACAGTATATATATATATATATATAACTAATTTCGGATGGAAAAGAAAAAAGTTATACACCCGACCTTTCGCTAGCGCTGCTCACAGCGAACTGAAACACGATATCGTTTTCGCTTGTCAATGAACTGTCAGCTCATACAAAATAGTATGGCGAAATTTTGATGAAATTGCATATTATTGATAATTTTTTTCTGCCACTTTTACGTGTATTATCAAAATTTCCTCTAACAGAAAGAAGGAATGAAGTATTAACAATATTCAAATGATTTTTCAATCTCAAAAAAACTTGTGATGATGGTGTAATATGTACCGAAAAATGTTCATTTTCCGAGATTTCGGCAAAAGTGGGTTACAAAATAATGTTTTTTCATTGTGAAAGAGTGAAAAATATGCAAATGTTTTCTAACACGATTGTAAATTAAGAACTATTCTTTATTTCAGAATTAGGTTTATAACGATATACCTTTCCAAACTTTCTAAAAATGTACCTAAACATGCTGTTATTTTGTATATGCGCCCTTAAAGCGTTGTATTCCGATCCGCCATAAAGTTTGATTGGAACTATAACTGGTGGTAATTTTTGTCAGTTTAAATCAAATCAAATATCTTTATTTCGTAGTTATCTAATATAATCTTGAAATACGTCACAAGCATAGACTAAATTAAGAGGGCGTCTAGTCAATTCGTACTTTTATGGTCACAGAAGGGAATTTATTACTTTTTGGAAGAAAGTAATAAATTAGTAACAAAGGTGCATTAAAAAATGCTGGTTCCTCTCAGATGAATACGCTCGAAATTGAGAGATACTGTTTTTAACAAAATTATAAACATTTTTTTTTGACAATAAGTGCTTTAAGATTATGGAAACAAACTGATGGCGAGCGGATTATACACGTGGATTTTTATCATCTAAGTAATCCGATACTTTTTAATAAGCTTTTCCGTAAAGCTTTCGTTTTATTGTAGTTTTAAACCTGTTAAGGAGTAGATCATGAAAGTTAATATAACAGTCACCGAAAGATACACATATTTTAATTGCGTTACTTACGAAGCTCAATTTGTGTGTGGTCTATGTTCTATGAACCCTTAGCCCACGGTCCACTTTGGCTGACGGTTTGGTCGGTTTTATAAATAAGTTTATACTTTGTTATTTGTAGTATGTAGCACACAACCCAGGACAACAATTGGTGCATGCTTGGAACGTTCTACTTAACTTATTCTACTTATTCATCTAAAATTAGAATGTGCGATTAAATAATTAATTTAACATTATTTAGTAATGTTATGTCAGAGAAACTACTTACGTGAATTGCCAATTATGAAACTTAGTGCTATTCTAAAAAAAAACTTTTTCAACGCTTACCGAGCTGTTTACATTAGATACCTATATAGTTATTACATTACAATAAAATCATAAAATTCTAAAATACACTAAAAATTAACTTTTGTGTTTGGTAAAGTTTTGTGTGGGATAAATGAAACTTAATTTGATGTCACTATGTCTGTCAATTGACGATTTTCTTTTACTGCAAAAACTGTGGAACCAAGTTTATTGAAGTTTATTAAGTAAAAAACATAATAAACCTTCTACTAGCGACCGCCCGTGGCTTCACTCGCATGGATTATACTGGTTTACTAATTATGTTATTTAATAATATTACAAAAACATTGAAATATTTCATTTTTAATTTGAAACTCAAAGATTAACTAGCAATTTTTACAGTTTATGTTTCTATAATTGCTAAAACAAGTTTTTCTAATTCACTTACAAACGTTCATGCCGTATTTTGCTTCTTTAAGGATTAATTTTCCATAAATCTTGAAACAACTATTTTTGTGATTTCTGACAATACAGCAAAATAATGAATTTCATGGTTTTAGCTTGAAGAATTACAGAATTTCCTTACAAAAGTTCATCCCCTATTTTACTACCTTAAGCGTTAAATTCTTAAAAATTTTGAACCCGACATATTTTTAGTTCCTGACCCGAAGGTCAAAAATACCAATTTTCAAACATTTAACTTCAAAATTGACGGAAGGCCTTTACAAACGTTCATTCCCAATTTTGCTCTTTAAAGGTACTTTTATTAAAAAAAAAATTATACATATTTATATTCTGACCCAAGCTTATATACTTACTAAATTTCATGGATTTAACTTTAACAATAATGGATTTATGGATTTTCATATAAGCTTACCGCTTCCATTTTACCCTCTCAGGCGTATAATTTTGAAAAATCCTTTATAAGTGGATGCTTACGTCTTATTTTACGTTACGTTTATCTATTATTACGGTATGAAACAAACCTAAAGCTCAATTAATGTGGTGTGAATATGGGTGTGAATCTCTTCAGCGGTTTCTGCTTGGCGTTGATTATGATTGAGTGAGAGAGTGGTATTTCGATTATATACACTATATAGACAAAAGTCTATATAACTTAAATTCGTCCTTCTAGTTATTTCATTCATATACGTATACAAAAAAAATTAATTTTAAAATTGAAATATAGTTTAAAAGTTTTATGTCCTCTAACAAGAAGTGTTTGGCATTCATTTATCCAATACAAGATCTTTGCGTATACATAGGTACAGCAATAACGTGACAATGGCGAATAAGTGGGCGGCATGTATAGCATTCCGTACACTGTGAATTGTTTATTTACACGTATCGATTACATCTTCGGCAATCTATAGTATGGTTTCATGTTTTATTACTTTATGCATATCGGAATAATACATAAAATCCCTTTAAGAACAGCGTGGGTTTATCGGATACTAACAGCCTCCTCTGCCGCCTCTACACGGTGAAAGCCGTTTGCTTGCGACTCAGTTGGCACAAATAACACCTCCATTTGTGGAGCAAACCTGAGCGGTTGCCATCGACTTCGCAACATGAACTGACTCATTGAGGGACTTTATTATGTATTAATATCCAACCCTAAATAGTTCGATTTTCAAAAATCGAGTTTTCATCAGATGTCGACGATTTGAGATCTTATGAAAATCACATGAAAATTCTCTGGCATTTTTGAGAGTGATGTATGTGTGTGGGCGGGGGTATATGGAGACAGAGATGGGGATGTATGCACTTATGTAAACCCTCTACAACTTAGTCGATTGAACGATTTGCGTTTTTTTTATATAAACTGATCTCCATTAGTCGAGTTTTTGAGTTATTGAAAAAGTTTGTGAAAATAGACATGGTTTTTTTTCGAGCAACTTTCGATAAAACAAATCGATCGATTTGAAAATCTAACCTAAATCGCTAAATATCATGTAATATCCACGTGATACTTATTGTAGGAGAAGCCAAAAAGTAAATTTTCTAAATAACTTAATAACGAACAGACGGCTATTTTTACGTAAAACTAAAAAAGTGTGTGCGTGTAACCTTTACGCGCGATTGAAGTAAAACTTTGAAGTTTTTTCTATACGTTTTATAATAACAAATATGAGATGATTCTTCGCTACTATCCCAGTCTGACAATTCTTGTAAAAGTTCGAAGTCAGAATTGCTTTCACTGGACGTAGACATTTTCACACTAAATTACAACTAAATTAAATAGATATTGGTTTCAAAATATTAGGAAAAAAGTAATTTAGCGAATTGTTATTTGATGATAGCAGACGATCGATAGGTAAACCATCACATTTCACAGATAGGCCGCATGTTTATCCTCAGTAATAAATTCTATCCTTCAACAGCTGTCAGAAGTATATTGGGACGCACAAAACGTCATTTTCATACAAAAATCTAACTCTGGTAAGCTATCGACCCTCCCGGGGTCTCCCGTCGATAGATGGCGTGCGACGGTAGATATGTCTATCCGTCGATAGGTTATTGAGACGACAAAACTATGCAATGGATAGAATTTCTTACCCTAGTAGGGTTAGACCGTCGATTGATAGGTAATTGGGTTTGGCTGTTAGAGATTTTTAAAAAACTTTGCAATTTAAAATAATCTATTCGCACGCCATCTATTTTAAATGGCGGAAACTACACAGACTATAGTAAGCGTCACTTCCGTCAGAATAAGCGTTACTTCCGTCAGAAAAAAATCTGAGTTACTCCCTAGTCGCGCCTAAAGAAGTTTTACTTCAAAAACACAATTCGTGTAAACCACCCAAATCGAGCAGCTAGCACCAGCGAAAGAAAGCACCATCACGTATCATGTACAACATTATCAAAATATAAAATTGTGTACGAAATTATAAAGGTGATTTGTCATTTCCTCGTTCTAGGACGGAACATCGACACAGAACACAGACAATATTGCTATGTGTATATTCTCGAAGTATCTTAACGATACTTCTTCGTCACTTGTTTTGTTCCAGGAATTCCTGAGAAAACAGACAACCAACTAAAAGGGAATTGTTCTAAGGAACATTCGAACGGTTGAACTGAAAGTTGAATATAAGGCACAATTGACAGCCGACGTACTTAAGTTGAGTCAACAGTTCACATTATATAATAGCGACAAATAAAATAAACGAATTTCCGAAATTGTCAGTGTCAAAACGACATACAGATTTGATCAACAAGTGGTCGTTGTCATATTAGCAGATACATTTTGCTGTGAAGGTAAGAACACGACATAAATGAGAAAAGAACTCATCGTGCGTGTACCTAATGAGCAGCACACAGAACTAGATAAGATAGCGCAAGAACATTATTCTAAATCTAATGTATACCTTCCAGTAAGAATGATTGACAGGAAATATTACAATATGCAGTAATAAGATGCCATACACATTGTCGTTCCCACAATATAGTAGTTGATGTAACGATTGTAACGGCGATATATATGTTTGATACCACACGTCTATTGTTTGCAGCGGAAACTCTACGACCTCCGAACTGATTATGCACTGCTATAAGTTCACATACTGTAGCGTTGCATAATATAGTATTTGCTGCTACTAATAAATTATTAAATAGTAGTAGTGGATTGTCGATTTCCTTTCTTTCCTATTGTCCTGGTATAACTCCCGCGAAGTCCTTCGAATGAAATTTAGGTCGACGTTGAGCAAAGGTGTAAATTATATTTAGACCTATATATTCTTACTTATGTAGGTGTAGTGTTGGGAAATCTCTAAGTGCCGCGCCTACACTCTTAAGTTTTTATCAGTCTTTCCCGCCCGCGCGCCTGACCCTAGCCGTTTTAAAAGTAAAGTGGATAGCCAAAATATTGAGTATACTATTTGAAGTTTAACAATTTTGTGTACACTTATATCCTGAGCTCTTTCCATCGGTATTATAAAATTGTTTTTCTGTCTTGCCAGTTCCTTAATAATTTGTGCCGTAAAATAAGACCTCTTTTCGTTCCCTTACTATGTTTCGTTTAACCTATGAAACTGGTATTTTTAACATCTTTTTCGCCCTTTGAGGGTTGAATTTTGAAAATAGATTTTTCTTTTTATGACCGTTTCGGTCTTTCACTAGGGAGTGTTAAGATATACTTATAACAAAACTGACATGGGGCATTCACTGTAACATACAAGCCACCATCAAGATGATTAATTCTTAAGTATAACTGGGTTTCTTAACCGATTTAAATCATTCTTCATTTTCTTCAGCTTGCTAAATGCTAATACCTTTATAGGTAGATGCTGTGAACAGCACTGCGAATATATTATAGGAACTATCGTTAAGCTATCGATAAGCTAAAAGCAAAAGTTCGAGGTATGGCAAGATTCCTTATGACTCATATATTTAATGTATTTGTAGGTCTCTTTGTAATAATATTTTTATAATTTAAAAACTAGAAACGGCATTACTGTCATGAACACACTATAACGCGCTAGCATATTACATGCACGGGTGTAAAAAATAAAAATATATATTAAATAACTTTTTTAAATATACTTTTATTTAAAAAACAATGATCTAAAACTTAAAAAAATGAATACGTGTTTAAATCTCATAAGTGCACGTACCTATCCCACTTTGAGCGTCAGTAGTTAATTACTTGCGACATGGTTTTCCTCATGTCATGCCCCTTTGACTTTACTTAGTCCGGCCGAGGGCCCTTACAGAACTCTTCAGTGGCTTTTCGTAAACCCACTGAAGGGTTTTGTAATTCACCTTCCAGCTCCATCTTGAGTGTCTTGTCACCGTGTGCTTTGAAAAGTGTTCGTAAAGACAAATCGATTGAGCACCAACAGCTTAGATCAGCTCGTTGGTGGCATAATATAATTATCGATTGTCATCCAAATCATACATATATCTGTAAAATTTGAACCCTATTCGATTAAGGCTTCAAGAATTCTTTCGTGAGAAGACTAACCTGACTGCATCACCAGTATTTGGTCACCAGAATATTCATATTGTCCTCCGAATTACATACGTGTGTAAAATTTTAACTTCCTAAATTTAGAGGAAGTGTTTCAGATTTAGCCTCCAAAATTTTGTTTACATAGTTAAAACTTTAAGTTATAAGTAAAGGTAACAATAATAAATAAATTTAAAAAAAATTTATTAAGCATCTCAGGAAAAAATATAGCAAAAACAATTAAAACTATGGTATAAAAGGCTTTCCTCGAGTCAGACACTTTCGCTAGTGAGACACGTTTCTTCTTTTAAAGAGGGCCGACGACGGACAGACGTACGACACGGCAACGACAACATTCATGAACTACGGTAAAAATTTTCTGAATATCATACCCAATACCTATAAACAAGCCAACCTGTTTATCTAATGACGTATTCTGTACAAATCTGTTAAAATCTTTTATTTTTATAAATTAATTTGGTCTAGAAATGTTCGAATTCAATTTTTCTATTAGTGATATACGACAATGTATTTTTTAGATGAAAGTATATGCAAAATAACGTTGTATATTGAATACTATACAAAGGTTCACGTACGGCATGTCATAAAATGAAATATGCCTTTTTTTTAAATGTCTACACGCTAAAAAATGTAGAATGTTTAGTTTATTTTGAATCTTTAGATATAAATAATAACATAATGTTATAATTTTAGCAATACAAAAATGGTATTACCTATTTACATTGATATATTGTTAAATATCACGTTGCGTAGATACAATAAAAGAAAATATTAAAACGCTCTTTGTTGGACGTGATTAAAGTGACTGAGAATCACATTTGGCGATTATGGAGTTCGCTACGTGATGAATTCGGCACCGGACCGATTATATTTTAAGAGAAACGGATTTGTTGTTTTGCATATCATGACCCACACTTAGTTTCTTTTGACTGAATATGAATGAGAGAAACGCTATGAGACTTGTCAATGTGTGACATCATTCGATACTCCAACTGTTATCCCTTTTGGATCTTGGTTTTTGGTCTAACACTGCAACCATTGCGTTGTTGTCAAAACAAAAATATGTTTAAAATCTCACGTTTTTATAGGTAGGTACTAGAACCCTACACAATGAAATGCAACTTTAAGCATTTTATAAGACAAAAAAGGAAGGCGAGTCTGTTTTTAACCCCCGACGAAAAAAGAGGGGTGTTATAAGTCTGTTGAATATTTATTAATAAAAACACAATATCTTGCTTGTGATAAAGGGAAATTTGATAATTTAAAAAATACGTAGCTCATTTTAAAATTTCTTAGCCTAACATGGTTAAAGTCATTGGTTTTTTTTATAACTACCCTCATTTTGTAGTTACATTATTTAGCAACAAGTAGGCACAGTTTAGTTTATTCACAGTAACTTATTGTTCGTTTACACGTGATACCGTAAGTCAATTCAGAGCTATTTTTGAAAATGGATAAAATTGAACATCGTGCAGTGATAAAATACCTGAATTTGAAAGGTTTAACTCCAAAAGCTATACATGAAGACATGTCTGCTACTTTGGGTGAGTCCGCTCCTTCGTATCGTAAAGCTTACACTCATAGCTTTTACTTTTTTTTTTATCTATAAATCTTTTATCATACAGGAACTATTCTACCTCATTCGTGTTTCATTAGCTAGCAACGCAAATATAAAACTTTATTAGACTAAAATTGCATTGTGGTGAGCTTAATATATTTTAATCAAGAAAATGATTGTACAGTAAAACGTTTCTGTGTTACTGCGACAGCAGGGTGCTTACAAAGTGAACCAGATTATTAGGTGGAGTAGCGGCTAACGGCAAGTTGCAAAAAGACGACTTAAGACTAGGAAACGCTAGAAAATCATTAACCCATCACATATCTTGCATTAGAATTTTAAGGACGATTACGTCATAACATATAATTGGTTGGTGATTTCCTTGTAAAACGTCGACGACGCACGGTAACTAGATTTCTTGCAATTGGGTTTATGTAGCGGCGCGGTTTGTCAGCAACAGGTATAATTTGACCGCAGCCGCGTGCGCACTCGTGCTAGTGACACAGGAATGCGATGTTGTGGTTACTATTCCGTTTGCAGTAATATAGACACTATGACTAGTTATACACTATTACAATGAAGTAAATGGTATCGATAATCGATATTTAATTTTCATTTAATACTTTTTTTAAGTACCTACACAATTAAGGGTTCGACAATAAATGTATCACTAGAACTTAACGAATACGATGTCAGTATTATCAAACATCTGGTTAAGATTAAATAAGATTAATATAACGACCGATATTAATTATGTTTAGAGAACAACATTGCAATCGCGAGACACGTCGGTATCAACATCTTTGAATACAAATAATACGAGGTCATAATATTTTAATTTACTGCTCTATGTACGACGAGTTTAAGATTCTTTCATATAACGCCAAGGCGATGTACAAGTGAGATAAAATGAGAGGGTATATAATTTTACTTTTTTTTTTAATTTGTTAAAAGTACGTATACCTATGCATTTGCTGTTGATAGGTTAGTTATAATAAACCGGTATAATAAACGCATAAGTATATATGTTTTTCTTTCTAGAGTCTCCAAATAATGTATAAACTCTCGAAATGAAATTCCAAATAAATAATAACGTATACATCACAACAACACCTAGGCCCCAAACTGAGCATTAGCTTGTGTTTTGGGTACCAAACGAAGACATCACATACATATAACAACCGAGACCCGGTACCAGTATCAATATTCCTCATATAAATACTGACCCGACCTGAGATTCGAACCCGGGACCTCCAGCTTTGTAGGCAGGGTCGCTACCCACTAGGCTAAGCAGTCGTCATAGTAATATAATATAGTAACATAATAAGTAGGTATATCGGTGTTGGAATGTTAGTAATGAAACCGAAAATCCCATAGAAAGCTATATATATAAGCATAGTCCATATCTATTTCTTTTAATATGACAGATTGCACTAATTAACAAATCGACGAAGTGCAAGGCGTTCACGCACCAAGTTTTCCGTACCACCACATGAATATAACTTTCAATAAGTGTTTACTAAAAAAATATTTATACGGTACCTATTATATACTTACCACATCTAAATGAAACCGAACACCTGGTCATGTCCGTGTTGGATACTTTTTAATTTAGGACGTCGTCACCAGATTTATTTTAATAATATCCATGAATGGGAATCCCCACAGAGTTAAACTTGTTATATTTATTATTTGTCGTTTGTTTATTATGCCGCAATAACACACCATCCACTGAGTTAGAGGCCTGTGACAGACGGATGGACGCACGGATAGACATTGTAAGTATAGTAAGTAGTTCTTACTCCTTGGGAGTGGAGCCCTAAAAATGTTGACGTATTATAACGTGTTAGTGATACTGCCAGATTTGATCCTTAAATGTAAGCTTCGTTACACATTCACACGATATGTGTAAGGTCAGAGAAAAACTAATAGAAAGTAATCGTAGAAAGGTCGTACCACTTGCCCTGTTAGAGGGTGACCGCTCAGCGGAACTGGTCATCGGATTCCAAATAACGGAGAGCCTACTTATCCAGCCGCGTATTAAACGTTGAGATGTATTCACGACACAGATATTTCACAAATATTTTGTGTAGGTAAATAGTATGCACGTGTGAAAAAAACCAATATATTCGCCTTGGATCAAGTACGTATGAACTTAGATATGTTTGGCGCAATATTCAAACAAATCACAAATTCATCTTTAACAACTATGATTATTAACTTGGGCCAATTTAATTACATTAAAACAAAACTTGCGTAAATTCTCATAATACGTCATTATTACTATGAATCTCTTTGGTAGCGGAGACAGCCGATTGTGACATTGTAAAGAAAAAAATATTTCTTAAACCAAGAAAATATTGTTTTATATATACTGAAGAGAATATGTCTCCCTAATTAAGTAAATTTTTTTAGACCAACAAGAAATATAACAATATAATTACTTTTGTTAAAAGAATATCCTCTTCGGTATACATGAAATAATAGTTTCTTGGTTCAAGAATATTTTTACTCTGTGTGGTCATGATGTGATTGGCTGGATTGATCGAAAAGCTACTAACTCTGAGCTAATATGATTGTAGCCTACAAGTTAAAAAAAAAGCAAATATTTTAATATGTTTTTAGTATTCCAATAAACAAATATCAATTTGCTAGAAATATGTCAACCGAAAGAGTCTCTGTGAGGTAATATACTTAGTATGCCTAATATTGATAAAATAAGTCGTACGTATAGATATAAAATATCGTACTGTCAATATTTGATTTAAATACTGATAAAACGAATGTTACCTTGGATATCGTTAGGAATTTATCTTGGTCAAACGGCTTGGTCAGGGTTACTGCAACACTTTACTTAAAAGCTAATAACAGAACTATGTGAGTTTGTATATATGCGAAAATATTCAGTTGTGGTGCAATCAAACTCATACTCGTCGGACATTTCAAAACCAAATTAACCATAAACACACCAACGTCCTTGTGACATGATTATGTCGTAATTATGTACCGTAAGTGTAATTCTATGTCCGTATTGTGTTAGTAATGAGTTTCTCACACAAATCGTTCGCAATTACGAGAGATTGCGGCGAACGGCCCGCGGTCACCGACAACTGTACCGCGATTCTTGAAATTATTGTCATAACATTCACATAACGTGGCCTATATTGCTTTGTTTGAACTGACGTCCTTGTGGAACAGTTATACTGTTACCAGTTATGTTTATTTATAGCTATGTGTTGAGGTGCATACAAAAATAAACTCATTAGTGCACCTGTAATTTATCCTAAAGTCTTGATATTTGAAATTGAAAATTACTACATCAACGTTCGTAACATGATGGGGATATGAGAGTTGTATGCGACTGCACACTGTTAATAACACTATGTAGCACCAGCGGCAGCCGTATTCCACACCTATTCTTGTTTTATTATTTCCTAGGCATTACTTTCTTTCCTTTTTTTTTTAATCGATTTACAAAAAAAAAGAAGAGGTTCTCAGTTCTACAGTTTTTTTTCTTCTCTTGCATGCTGTGACCCGATTTGTTTGATTTCTTTTTATTGAATAGGCTTTGTCTCGAAATTGGTCTCATCCAAAAAAATATTCCACATCTAAAGGTAGAAAATTAACGTATTAATCTAATTTAATTGAATTTCACCCACTTCCCGTTAACTGATTTTGATAAAATTTGGCACATAGGCGTAGTTTCATAAGAAATAAAATATTTTGGTGACTTATAGCTGATTTGATGATGGGAATGCTAGGCAGTCGAGGGGAGCCTCTCAACGGTGTACAGCAGCTACCTGGTGGTTGGGCTTATATCATTAGTTTTGACGTGGACTTCGGACGTCATTGAGGAGCCGCGGCTATGAACACAGCAAAAGCAGGAGTGGAAGCCAAACGGGAGCACTAAGAATAATAGTATGCATTTGTATGGAGCCTTCATTTGTTATTTACGCTGTACTTCTATATGTCTACGCTATCTGTCTGTACGTCTGATTTCTCCGACTTCACTAGATGAAAAAAAGTTGAAATTCGGTGTATATACAGAGTTTGTTGACCCAATCAATAGTAGAGTAATCTATTAGAATAATTCCATGGAGATTGCTTTTTATCAGTTTGAATAATAATAATAACGTATAGAACACGAAATATACAGAACCTTAAAAATACAGTTAACGGTTATACAATTACAAAGATAATTTATCAGTGATTGCAAATTTTAACATAATCTTGTCGGTTTGTTAAGTGCATATTTTTAATTAAAAAAAAATATTTTAAAAATCCTGTGACACTAATAATAATTGAAAGGGTAAGTGGATAAAGGTGTCAACTACCAAAAAGTTCAAAATGAGTTATGAGTGTTTTTATGTTGCTCCTACTACATTTGTAATGCAATGTATGCATGTTTGTCAGTTAATACCTTTGATAGGTTTTTATTTTTGACACGAATCAAAATTTGCGCAGTCGATTTATGATCATTTAAAATCTAATTCCATGCAACAAGTCGATTTATTTTGTTTTCTCAGATAACACCTTTGTCCACTCACCCTTTCAATTGTTACGTATTAAATTTCGCTAACGCGATAAATTTTTAAAGTCCCTGCATCGATTTATTTAATTGCTAACTTTGTATTTTTTATATCGAGACCCCATAATATTATAAAAAACATTACCCAATTCCTGTTCGTTTGATCATATTACCTAAAAAAATTCTTTATTAATTACTTCTAAATACATTTTTTTTCTTAGTCATTTAACGCATCAACAGTAGGTAATAATAATACCTTGACATTTGAAATGTCATTCGTGGACATCAAACAGACACAAAGCACAATATTACCACCAGTATATGTACGATTATTTACGTATAAAACGTAAATTAGGTAAAAGTGTTTATTTATATTATTTCCTAAGTATCTCACGACGGCCATTTTAAAATCATCGGCTCCACAACATCGAAACATACATTAAGAGTGAATAGAAGTAGTTAAATTTATTACAAACCTGTATACCGACGGCCCTCATATCAAATCCGGTTTTAATATTGGGGCTTTAAATTTCTATTTTATTAATAACACCATAAGCTTCTCTATTGCAGGTGAAATCTTACAAATTCTCTATGACACTTTCGACTTCTCTCTGGTCTGGTTACTTATCTTTGTTACTTATGCACCGTCAACATAGACGTTGTTGTGATGTATACGTATAAATGGTATAAACAAACAAACAAAAAAAAAATAACACGTAGCCAATAGCTATAATCGTCCTAATATTATCCACACGGAACATCGATTGTCATTTAAATTTCTTCAACGCGGTATTAGCTTTTTAAAATTATTTATACTTTCACTATAATAAAACTTTTAGAGAGACGCTTATTCCTACATGGAAAGTGTTGTCGAAAAAAAATAATTGTAAAGGACTAACAGTCGGTCATCTCGGAAAATTTTATTTTTTCTCCATTTTCACACCACTCAAACAGATGAAAAGAAGAAAAATAATACTCTATATGTAATCTTTTATATCCCTCATTTAATCAAATAAAGCGTATAACCAAATGGACTTTTAGAAAATTTTCACATTTAAATAGATGAAATCGTGGTTCAATACATCGGCCATATATCATCACGCAATTTTTTTTTAAAGCAGTGCAGTAAGAAGAAAAGAAAAGTTGTGGATGGAAGCTAAGTAATCTCATATTAAAAAAAAAAACAATAAACTAAAACAAAAACCGAATACCAAAAAACCTCGATCGATAAATTGTGCCTGTTTATCGCAACTGACGACTGTAATAGTAGTTAGGCTGGATCGGGCTAAAAAATTATGACTAATTTTACAGTATTTTGTGCTGAAAGATCAGAAATACGTATTGTTGACCATAATTTTGGAGATTTTACTCATCACCTACTTACCGAATATTAAAACTGTCATAACATAACAGCCTCTAGTCTGTGTACATTGGAGAACGTTTATTACTTATCCAGACATATCAAGGGCTAAAAGGATTTGCAACAAGTGTACTTACCTAATCAAAACCCGGAGGCAATTTGAGCAGCCTGCGAGATCAAACATTTGCGAGTAGCAGTCAAATGAAGTTGAAGAAAATTAATGCTTACGTAATATTGCGTAATATTTATGAAAACTAAGCAGCCGATGAGCGTGTGTCAACACGTTGTCAATTGCATGAAGGCAAAAACACGGCAGAATATCAGCGAGAAATGGTTAGTACGAGTATGTTAGACAGCAGTATGCACGCTGTTCTGTTGTCATACTACAGTCATACTGTCCGACTTGGCTTAACCCCAACCCGACAAATGACCTATTTTCGTATGACATTTTGTATTATATAATTTCTATATAACTGTTGTAAATTATATATTTTATATAAGTAGGTATGAAACGTACGTATAAAACGAGTCAAATACTCTACTCTGGAGAGTAAATACTTGTTCGTCCCTCTTGCGGTGGAAGATGCTGGCTGTTGGGGGATTGAAGCCAAACGTTTCGTCGCGAGCATCGGCCGTCGTCTAAAAGAAAGGGGACTCGACCCCCGTTCCGGTTCCTTCCTGGTGCAAAGAATTGCCATTGCAATTCAGCGCGGCAATGCGATGAGCGTCATGGGCACATTTGCGTCGCCCCCGACGCAAATGTGTCGGATGGTGACTGAAATGTCAACATATATATATGAAAATTCAAAACGCTTATTGAGAGAACAATGTTCTGTAAATTATGTAGAATGCTGGAAAACCGGCTATTGTTTCTTTATAAAAAAAAAACTGAGTACGTAAATAGTGTAAAACTGACCGCAAATACACCACAGCTTGTTACAATATTGTATTTTACGACGTTTTGTCCTGTCTTCACAGTCAATCATTTTATAAAATACTGCATTGTATGATTTAAGTTGTACAAAAGAGTACAATTTTTATAAAGGATCTGTGGGCGTACTATGAGTCCTTAACGCGGTGCCGAAGTAGCGCCGAATACGCTCCGTTTCAAATATCGGTACTCTGGCTGACAGCTCTTGCGATCGTCAAACGGAAATGAAAAGGTTTCGCCGCGACGTTGCTTTGGATCTCGTGACGCACTTCGTGCGAGCGTTTTATATGGGGATCGATTTATTCGTACTCTGACTAATTAAGCAAGTTCGCCGAAGTGTCAAAATTGACATTTTTAGCGGTTGTGAAACGTATCTCAAAAAGTTAATATTTTATTTGGTTTTAGTAGTTCGTTTGTTCGTTTTAACTATTTTCTCTCGAAAATTTCCCAAAATTACAATGGCACATCTAATTATAATGAACGATTTATTGAAAATGGCACATCAACATGATGTTCGTCAACGAAGGCAACAATGAGAATTGGGAAGAATTGCACAGTCTGCCTTTACGATGCCCGACGCCGAATTCACAAAAAAATTATAGGCCGTCGAAGGCAGTTGTTTACAACCTTATGAAGGAATCACGTCCATTTCTAACAAAAGGCAGCTTACGGATTGAGTTAAAGGTTAGTAGGGACCTAACCTAAAAGTAGGTACCTCGAATATAATTACAGCTAATGTTTTACGTATCAATACTTTTATCTGTCGTAGGTTCTTGCTGCCCTATCATTTTATGCTAATGGATAATATCAACGAAACGTTGGGCTTGGTCATTGTTTGGCACAGCAGACGTTTCCCCGTGTTTTGCGAGAAGTGACATTAGCATTAAACTCAATGTTTATGAGGAACAAATATATAAAATTTCCACAAACATTACCACATTACATTAGGAACTAACATTAGGAAAGGAACATTATCAGACGGAGGTGACACATTAATTATTTTTACATTATTAAGCCGTCTCAAACATGACAAAATGATACAAACAAAAATGTCCTCAGATTTTCACCAGTTGTTGTAAAAATCATGCTGCACAAGTTAATACAACTTTAACCTCCATGCATTTTACAATGGATTGGAGGAATATTCTTCCAGAACAATTTTCAATGTACCTACTTGATAGTTTAACAAAGTGTAATATTTAAGCGTATATATATTGTTTTTGTTTAGTTTTAGATCAAAATTTGGCATACCTGATGTTATTGGGTGCATAGATGGAACACATGTCGCAGTAATTCACCCAGCAAAACATGAAGAGCGTTATAACAATAGGAAAAGATATCACTTCCTAAATGTGCAAATAATATGTGACATTTAATAATCAATAAAACAACATCCATTATTATGTATATGTTTATTATTTTTATTATGACTGAGAAGAACAAACAAACATACCTATGGTGTCAATCTCTATAACAAACGTAAATATGAAATTAAATATTTTTTTACTTCTTTTATGCTGTTTTATCATAGTTTAGTAATTTATTTATTTATATTAAGGAGAACCAACAGTTACATACAAATGAAAATAATTAGCAGTGAGTAGTTAACAGTCAACCATTTACAGGTTCCCACTGATAGAAATATTTATTTTAATATTTTCAGTGTAATGTAGGCAAAATTTTAAAAATACGTGGTATTAATATTGTTCATTTTTAGTGCTTAAAAGCAAAATAAAGGTATTTGGCACTTACCGATGGAAAAATTTTTTTCATTTTCTGTTGATTTTGAGGAACTGTGACAGTGGGCATTTATTGCAACACAAGCCATTTTTGTGGCGAATTTATTTCGCACGAATTCATTGAATAATTTACTCTTATATTATGAAAAATTTAAATAATTTGATGCAAACGTCCGTCTGACTAGTTAGACTAATGTCACTGAGAAGGGGTACAAGCAGGTTGAAGCAAACCGTCATATATACTTACATCTTTTTCAGTCACACTTTTACCATGTCGAAAACGTGGAAAATGAAACAAATACATGTAATGTAAATACAAGAATGCCTTCCATAAGTTTAGTAATTGTTCTGAAATCGAGGTGCTGTTACGCAATTTTGGGGGCTTGAAACCGCCGCGTGGGTGGAAAACGCCGCGCGGGGACCTTGCCCACTGAAACTTGGATTAAAATTCGCCATCTTACATCAACCAGCTGTAGTATGAGTGGTTAGACGTTAAACGCAGAAGAGGACTTCTAATCAATTCGTACTTTTATAATTAAATTGCATATAAGTTAAATCGGAACGCACCGACTAACATCTGTTTTACACAGAGTACTTATAGGCGAAGTAATTGTTCTGATGCGAAGTCATATTGCCTGTTGTTTTTCGATACTTGGATAAGTTCTTATAATTTAGAGGAAAAAAGGCTTTATATCTTAGGAATAAAGTATCGATTCCTGTGCAGACCGTGGAAAAGGTTTTCAAACGGCAGTAGTTTGGAAAAAGTTTTCAAATGGCGATGTTGAAAGACATCCATAGTACCGTCTTGAAGCACAGCGACTTCCGCGCCATTTCCGAACCATCGCCTTTCCATAGCCAAACGATTCTCGCCGTGTATTTAGTAGAGTAGCCCCACTGATAATTCTTTCGAGAAAATTTATGTCATTCGATTTTATTGTA
Organism: Luffia ferchaultella; assembly: GCA_949709985.1. Taxonomy (NCBI): domain Eukaryota; kingdom Metazoa; phylum Arthropoda; class Insecta; order Lepidoptera; family Psychidae; genus Luffia; species Luffia ferchaultella. The sequence goes on along the minus strand of OX453242.1, from coordinate 19,739,762 downwards.
ACCAGCCTATCTTGTTCAAAAACTGAATTTTTGAAAAATATGTAACTAAAACATAGAAATTGGATGGTGATTAAAAAGTCCTCCTGTATATATTTCTGATTTGTGTGATCAGGTCAAAATATTTATAATAAAATGTACCTACTTATATTTTACTTTGGTTAGGGTATTCTCATTTTTAAAATTTACACACCAATACCGGTCTAGTTCGTATCCATAGGATCGTAGATACCCATGTCCGTATCTCAATTACTATGATAGGTACATTATAGCATTATTTTATTATAATTAAAAGACATACATTTTCTATTTTTCATATAAGTACTATAAAAATGAAGTATGCTCCTTAAGTTCAATCTAGGTACATAATCTATCTCTACATACATCGTTCGATCACAGTAGAATTTTGTAAGCACGCCATACGACGAATATATTTGTAGGTGCAATTTTTAGTCAGTTTCTATAGAAATAACGGTGCTACTCGAGTCATTGCCATAAACATTAGACTAGCATTACTTATTTCAATGATAAGAATTTAAGTGCACAGTCCTGTTGCATGTAATAAATCAAGGTTTATGACGCCGACATGTAGAAGCCAAATATGTAGGTAAGATCTGAGAAAAAATTACATACAACGTACATAGGTCTAGTGATGTGTACCACAATGTTAGAATAATGAGATGAATCGGTTTGAGTAATACCACATCGCCTATAATATTTTGCCTAAACATACATATTGCATCAGTAAGCAAAACAAAGATAATAATATGCTAAGTATAAAGAATCGAATACAAAGACTGTAAATGGCACTGGCAAATTACTGACTCTTCAGATGTACTTAATAAGAAGGGAACTATTTGTTGTTTCGCTATCTTGGTTCTGAGCCTTGTAATTTTAAATAAAAAATAGACTATACCCTCTCTCCCTTATGCCTATGGCGGAGATCAAACCCAGACCTTCGTGTTAAAGGTGAGGTATTTAACCACTCGACCACCACAGTTCAGCTGTGCCCTCTTGATCATATTTTATTCTAACAAGATAAGTATACCTGCATACAATAAAAAAGGAATCTTTTATGACAGTAAGATCTTATTGGTAATTCTTAGACGCAAGCGGGACTACTAACTATTAATTTATGTACCCACAAGTAACCTCATACAAATGTAGGCAAATCCATTATTCGTACTTACATATAAGCAACCCTTTTTCGTTATCTCCTTTAAAAACTGATCGCATTCTATAAGGGCAAAATTACTAGCATAGTTAGACTCGGTTAGGAATAATATTGAAAACAGTTACGTCCAGGCATGCCGCTTTGAACCGAACTGATTAGCATATGGAAGACGCAAAAGTAGTTGCTTTCGATCCGGCTATCTCCGAACATCGATCTGCAGGATTTGCAAGTCGTAGAACCCGAACAATCGTTCTCTATCTCTCACGCTAATTATATGCATGTGTATCTAACGGCAAACTGAATATTTATACATTCAGACTGGTTGGTTTAACAGTTGTCCGATGTTTTAATTTTGGATAGGTACTTTTTTTAATTACTTAGTACCAAAAAAAGACATCAAATAATTAAGTATGAAATTTTTTACACTCTTAAATTAAATTAATGCTAACTAGTTTTTATTTTTTTCAACTTAATTGATTTCAATAAGAAGAATCCGTAAAAGACCCATTTTAGTGACACCCGTGTTAGAATCTCGTGGTGTTCAATTTCACAACCAACTTTATGAAAACAACGTAGCTCTCGAATTCTCAATCCTTGTTCGATTTCTGATTCCAGCCTTTCTCATGACCATCTTTCCTAATTCGTCCTTTTCGTGGAATTAAATCTTTACCGCCTCACTATGTAAGCCAATGTACTGCTATTCTAACTGATAGTCTTCATCAATACATACAGTTGATTTATGTTTAAAAAATTGTCTATTTATTAAATTCCACATCTCCCCAACAAAACGATTGTAAAGATACAGGAAACTTATGATATAATTATTAACTCTTTTTTCTTAATTAATTAATCGATTAATTAAATCTTGGGAGTAGAGTGGAAAATCCTCCATTTTCATCTACATCATGATAGAAGTACGTATGTATAAATGTCATGTTTGGAATCACACTTATTTAGGCTGAGCGTTGTAGAGTTTGTCATTGACTTTTAAATATTTATGAATAAACAAATAAAGATGTGCAAAATATATAGGTGATATACAAACTGGGTTTTCACTCTGGATTATTGTTCATAAAATAAGTTCTCATAGCTTATAGCATCAAATGTCAGCATTTTATGGCACAAATAAATAAAATACAGCTTGGTTCGCAATTACATTTCTCCTTGGTAGTGAATTAAATAAGACGTCTGAAACTTTACGATAATGGAAGGTACATGCTGCGTTAATTTGCAAATACACTTTACAGGATGGCCTCGTACTCGCAGGGTTCGATTTTTTCGCGGCGTGGTTATCGGAGGATATATCTTAAATTTTCTCGAAGTTCATCCGTTGTTATTTGCTATATCGATCGAGTTCCCGTTCCTATTCCGCAGGTTCCAGTTTAGAGTCGAGTTTAAGTTCCTACAGCAGTTTCGAATTAACTGACATGTCGATTTTCATGGAATGAAATAATACGGGTATTCTAGAAAGACATGACACATATAACTGCTTTAGGAGCTTATGCTTCGCCCCTTATACTTCGAAAACTGACAACTGCGCTATTCTTTGTTTTTGATGAACAGTGTACGTCCACGTCTCAGACTTCATATTTGCCAACTTCAGCGACTACGACTATCGTCAAAGAAACCTACTTTCGCCTTTGGGGGATAAAATTTGGAAAAACTGTTAAATTTTTCTGAACCGGTACTTAATCTATTCAATTTGTCTTTCCATGAGTGTGTGTAAATATCTTATTAATTTATTTTGTTTCTGTTCCATCAGCTCTTCTTATACCCCACTGCAGGGGCTTAGCCCTCCCCTCAAGATAAGGGGGTTTGGAGCTCATCCACCACGCGCTCCGATGCGGGTTTTTTTTGTTTGAATAAATTTAATATAGTTCAGAAACATAAACTTATAGATTAGAATAAATATAAATTAGTCCTATACAATACAATGTGTTGATAGTTTTTTCTACAGGTAGGTAAACCATTACACCTTTCATATACCATTAAGGTATACATCGAATACCGCTCTTATATATGCGGATGTAATTTCCTAGACACCGTGCCTCGCATGTGATATGTTTCTTACCGCCCAGACCACACCGAGCGAAGATCTACCGCATAATCTATCGTGCCTAATCATAGTAATTGAACAACATCATAATGAGAGTTTGAACTTGATTGTACATGTGGCACACAAATTCATCGGATGAAGTACAATTCTCTTACCTTTGCCTGTTTCCGGTAGTGCGTGCAGTAGGCCGCAGAGGCTGGATGTAGGCTGGCTGCGATCTGGAGGAACATCGCATTGGCCTTTGACAACGCATGCTGGCTCGAACAATGTAAGATCGAGACCATCCATATCACTACGAGCTGAAGCGTCATCGTCCTCTGCAGCATGATCGCAGAAATTCTCCGGTGAATCAACATTCTTCGGACTTCGGCTACACACGCCGTCGGGGAGCGCGTCACAGCAGCACGTGTCCGAGAAAGGCTCGAAATCCCGGCAATCAAATTCACACCGCTCGAAACTGTCGCAGGTACACGACGACAACGCGTCGGAGTCAGACTCGGCATCGACTGGGAAAGCATCTGGTATTGTATTTGGTAGCAAACGCTCGCTCTTCGTCGACACATAGAACACGCTCGACGGGAACGGAATCTTTTGCACTTGCAACGAAACACGATCGTCTCCCGACCCAGGCTCGATAGAGATCACATCGTGATCTTCCGTCTGGATTTGCTCAAAATGACTGCGACAGTCTTCATACCGAGCAAAACTGGATGTGTCGGTGAAATTTGAAGAGCGGTCGACTGAGTAAGAATCGCCGAAAGCATCTATGGGTTCACCGCGGCTGGGGGTTGCGGTGAGCTGATGAGCACGAACCCCCACAAAAAGGGTAGTGTAGGGACACGTGTGCGGAACGCGTGCGCGATCCGCACGACGCGGGTAGCTGGCGACCAAAGGGTCGCGTGCCGGCCCGCCTTCGGTACCCGCGCGATGCAGCTCTTCTATGAACGCTTCGCTCGTCGACAACACGTTATATCGCCAGTCGGGCATTGCGAACACATTCCTATCGCTTCTTCACCATCCACCGATTTGCCTCACGTTTACACTGTTCCATTGATAATATCATGTTTTTTTCTGCACTCTAAAATACATGTTACACAAAAAAACGTCCTTTTCACGTCTTAAGAAAATTTATCGCTGACGGATAAGATCCTTCGACTCAACCGGCGACAGCAACTGTACAAATGAAACTATGTGGGTCATCGCGGTCCGCTCGAGCTCTGTTGTAATTAATAAGAACGACTCACATGAGTGGCTCACATGAGTGTCACATTTTATATGAATTACATAAGTACATCAAGATCACTGTTATTACTGAAAAACTTGAAATTATGCTTGATTTATTCTATTTTATTATTAAGATATTACTCATTAACAATAATGTTTTTAAACGCATTCTGCGACACTCGTAACTCTGTACGACGTATGGCACGGTGGCATGTGCACCGACCAGATAGATACCCGTTATCTTTTAGATCATTATCGTTTTCTGATTTCCAACCTGTTCTCTGATGGTCCACTGACACACTATATGCCTGGTAAATAGTCGAAGCTAACGCGATTGATATGATATGAAAAAAAAAGATATGTAAGTGAATTAGATAAAATATTAACGAGGAAAAAACTTTGCTGCAAACATGACTCATTCAAATTTAAAAAAGCTAATGGTAGCATAGGACGCGGCCGGTCACGAGCCTCTAGCTCCATTATTATCAGAAGAGCCGCTCTAACAATTTCGCTGTACAATTGCTTTTTCCAAGCACGACTCCGAGAGCAACGGCCTTTTATGTTATGGATATTCTCAAAAGGTTTTCAAATTGTCTGATTCGATTTTTTATTTATTTAATTGTAGATGCAATGATTTCAACTAAATGTGTATTATTTGATAAAATTAAAAATAATTTACCAACTGATTAACTAAGAATAAAATTAATCATTATTCAGAATGTTTTTAGATTAAGATACTCGTATTATAATTGTTGATAATTTCAAAATAGCGAGTATAATAAATGGTTTAACTGAATTTAAGCTAACATAGGGGTAGCGGCAAGGGACATTCATCCGTCGATTAAATATGCCACTCCACCGTAATTCAAACATTATTGAAACTTAATTGTTATTAAGCATCGCTGATATTTATAATTTTGATGTGGTTTGTTATATTTATTTATTTAATTTCGTGCACGCTCTTAGGTCGTTATTTTCCAACGGATTTTTTTTGACACAGAGACCTTAAATTACCATTTTGAACCTGACTGGATAAATTTAAGAGCCTAAAGTAATAAAGTCGTATGATAAGCCTATCACCAGTACTTACTACATTCTTACATTTGACTTTATGACCATACACATGATTAAATTTACAAAGTTTATTACGTTTGTAACATTTTTACATGATCACACTTCACGGTTTAACTAGGAAACTCTTTCATAGGAGCTTTCCGAAGTTCATACACATATTGAAAGAACGCCATCAAAAAACGTACAAACACCTTCAATATTATAGTTGAATTTAAGGGCCATTATGATGAGAGAAGGTGTGGCCATCGATTGTGGCAATAATCGCTAAAATTCGAAACTAACCGAAGGATTTAACACGAACTTTTACAAAAACTTTGTGAATACGTATTGTACCTTCACTACCTACAAAATACATACCAAAAATTACTAAGTAATTATTTAATATGGAAACATTTTCTCTCGATGAAACAAACTGATTTTCTAGTAATACACAAACATTTCCATACATTAGTTCGTATGGAGAGTTTTGCGGTCAGCCGTAATTTCACGGTCGACGAGTGCACGTGCCATAAAATGAACGACCCGCGTCGCACCAACAAAAAACACTTTGGCCTCCGCCATTCCGCTAAGGGTGACAATAAAAAAATATTATAGCCTCATTTCGATGTGATTTAAGTAGCTGTCTATAGCAAAATACTTTACTTTATAATCGGTTTTCACACTATCGGATGAACGCTACAGATGTATCGAGTCTATGAATTAATTAATAACTATAATAATAACGATACCTGGGACATTCAACACACCGCCGACTAGTCATAAACTAGGCAAAGCCTGGATTATAGGTACCTAATCGATAATAGTTTTTTTTTTATATATATAATATATAGGTACATAATATCTAGATATTTCACACCCATACACGAGGAAACAAATAAGTAGACTGTTCATGCACACAAATATTTGTCCCGCTCAGAATCGAACCGACGACCTTTGATTCTGCAGCTAGACTCTTTCATAACTCGGCCGATTGATCAGTCAAATTCAGCAATATTTTACGAATGTATGGTTTGGGCCCAAACGCATCCACGTCTATGAAATACCCTAATTTTATTACCTACTAGCTTTCCGCCCGCGGCTTCGCTCGTATGGACTACACAGTTGTACCGAGACAGTTAAAGGAACGCGACACTCCAGAACATTGTAACACTTTCTAGAACATTCTAAAACTTAACTACCTAAGAAATCTCTATACCTAATTTCATAAAAATCCATTTAGCCCTTTTAGCATGAAGAATAGCTATTCCACAAGTCAGTCGCAAAATCAGTCAGCTGTTTTGGAAATTAACCGGAACAAACACAAATAAAAACCAACTTATATCACTCCTGATAACCTCCTTTTTACGTCTGCGAAGGTTTCATAGAAATGGTTTAGTTGTTTTGGAGATTAGCCGGAACAAAAAACAGACAGACAACCACACGGACAAAAAGTAACCTATATCACTCCTAACAACCTATTTTTCATGTCTGCATAATTTCATTAAAATCTTTAAAAGTTTAGCTCGAACATACGTATAGACAGACAGACAAACGAAAAGTACCGTATGTCACTCCTCATACCTCCTCATCCTCTGTCATCTTTTCACGCCCGCAAAGTTTCATTAAAATTGGTTTAAATGTTTTAGAGTTTAGCTTGAACAGACAGAGACAGCCAGACAGACAAACAAAAAGCATTGTATGTCACTCCTGACAATCTTTTAATCACGTCTGTGAAGTTTCATTGAAAGCAGTTCATCCCTTTCGGAGATCAGTTTAAACAAACAAATGAACGGACAGACAGACAAACAAAAAGTATTGTATGTCACTCCTTGAAATCTTTTAATCACGTCTTTGAAAGTTTCATTAAAATAAATTCAGCCCTTTAGGAGATCAGTTCAAACAAACAGACGGATGGACCGAGGACAGATTAATAAAAAGTATTGTATGTCACTCCTGATAATCTTTTTATCATGTCTGTGAAGTTTCACTGAAATCTGTTCTGCTGTTTCGGAGATTAGCTTGAACAGACGGACAGACAGATAAAAAATATTGAATGTCATTCCTGATAATCTCTTTATCATATATGTGAAGTTTCATTAAAATCGGTTCAACCGTTTCGGAGGTCAGCTCGAACATACAGACTTTTTGTCTGTCCGTCTGGACAGACAAAAAGTAGCCTATGTCACCTTCGACAATGCCCTCTGTCCGCCTGCAAAGTTTCATAGAAATCGGTTCAGTTGTTTCGGAGATTAGTCGGGACAGACAGACGGACGGACAGACAGACAAACAAAAAGTAGTCTATTCACCTCCGATAATGCCCTCTGCGCGTCTGCCAAGTTTCATTGAAATCGGTTAAACCGTTTCGGAGATTAACCGGAACAGACAGACAAACGGACAGACAGTCAAAAAGTAACCTATGTCACCCCCGATAATGCCTTCTGCACGTCTGCAAAGTTTCATTGAAATTGGTTTGGCCGTTTCGGAGATTAGCCGGAACAGACCGACAGACAGACACTAAAATTTTATTAATATAGATAGATTACTTCCATCTCTACTACGATGATTCGATAACAAAGGCGAACAAGCTTCAAGTAATTGTGCTATTTTCAAACGAAATCATGTTTGCCGAAAATACCGAAATACGTCCGATGGTAAACATTTGTAATTCAATAATTTAGATAAGTTTAAAAATACTAAACAATTTTACGGAATTCCAAATACGTATGTGGTAATATAAACTAAAACTTGAATATATTTAGCAAGCGATCTTCCACTATTGTAATAAATACCACATAAATCAAGAATTTTCAAAGCGACGAATATGTATAAAAAATAAAAAGATAATGTGTGCGTCCACACCATTATTCCCTGGAAAAACAACTATAAGAATTTACAATAAGACCATTGAAACCGAGCCTTGCAGTGCGATGTGACTGAGCGTGTTAACTTAACTCGAGTTCTTCCAATCTGGAAAAGCTGGGGTCCACATATACGTGTATTACTGATGCAATATAATTCTCGACGCACTTCTTAAGTACTAAGCAATACGTACAGAATAGGTAATGCAATAGATACACACGGGAAAAATTCCATACATTATACAACGATATGAAGTATATAAAAGGCTTTCTTTGATAGTAAAACCCAATTTTCAAATCAACACAATACTGTTTACAACATCACACGTTAGCGAGTTTCCACAAATTAAATTGCAGGGTTTTGTGTTTGGCATATTGTACAAGTACCTATACTCGTTATCACAGGAAATATAGAGTTATATTAGGTAGATGGAAAAAATTATGAAAATTGATAAGTTAAGGGAATGATAAGTGTTGCAATTGGAACGGATTATCACGTTCGAGAAATTTTAAATGCGGTAGGTATATTTTGTGTTTGTATGAGCACTTGATTTACATTGCTGGGAACCATAGAGTGAATTAATTTGACAACAGCGTTTGGTTTTAATAGAGTCTTTAATGTCACTTTACAGTATCGAAAATATCAAACGTAATTTCGCGGGGTTGACGACCGCCGCGCGGGGATTCAGCGGAGGTAAAGACCAGAACTTGGCGCACTAAAACTCGGACTGAAACTCGCCATGTTACACGAGCTAACTAGAGTATGAACGGTTAGACGGTAAACGCAGAAGAAGGCTTCTAGTCAATTCGTACTTTTATACTGGAAACGTACTGCGTTGATTTCTAATATTAAGTAGTCAAGTAGTGTGTCGTCAAACTGGAAAGTGGACACTTATCATAGAATGTCCCCAGCGGTTTTGTCTCTATGGCCCGTCGGAAATAGCATAACCGCTATATGGAGAGAGCTATAAAATATTTCAAATTTTAAACCAGATTTTATCTCTTTTATTTGATATCAATGAATAGCTGTAAAAAAGACATTGTGAATTACATGTGTATAAGAGCTATGATAAGAGCAGACATTAACTGACTGACTAACAATTAGGAACTGACAATCTTTAACACTCCTATAATGCAGGAATGCAAAGGAAAGATTTTACAAAATCTGAATTTCATGGGACTGATCAGGGGTTCGTAATGTAATGTAACTGTGTAACGGAGAAAATTTAAATAAAGCGTGCAACAACTTGAGTTGATTTTTAAAAATCCATTTCTAAAGGGGTGCAAAGGGGTGTTTAAATTTGTAAACCAACGCACAGTCTAAACCGCTAATCCTAAGAATTTTAAATACAATAGAAATAGGGTTTTTGAAATTCAAATAAATAAAATTTAATTTATTCACAGGGAATTATCCGTTCTATAAGGAAGGCATCCAGGAAGAAGTGTTCAAAATTCAACCACTAAGAGGTAGGAAATAAATTCCAAAACATTTATAAAGTGCATATCAACTTCAGACATCGTATCATTTATATATCTATGCATCGTATACACAAATTTCTAACTAAATATATGTTTTATCGCTTTTTGAAATTCAGTCTCTAACGGCGTAAAAAATACAATAAATTTTCATTTCAACGCACGCACGGTCAACGTGATGTTTTGAGAAAAGTTTTTTTGCAATTTTCTAATTTGCCCCCCTAAATTCATTTTTAAAATAGCAATTTGTTTTTCGCGTACGTTTTCCTATAAAAATTAAATGAAGGCTTCTATTCTGACAACAAATTATATATATATTTTTTTTTCGAAATTTTAGGTCCAGTAGTATCATGGTCAATTTCCCTATGTTTTCGTTAGTATCTATTAAACCATGTCTTTTTAAATTATAAAAAAAATATATAATTGTATCTTTCATAAAAGTCTATTTCATTTGATATGTCACACGGTGAGTTTGAGAAAAGTATTTTTTATTTTTCTGATTCGCCCCCAAAATCAATTCCCAAAATGAAAATTAAATTCGTTTATTTGCGCTATTACGTCCATGATTGGCTCAGTAAACTTTGTACCTATGTGTCTCGAATTCCAACTTTTTGTCCAGTAGGTATATAGAGTCAAAGAAAACAGGCTGTCGGACAGACAAAGCGACCTTTTATATAAAAAATTTTTGTCGTGATAGCCCAAAGCGCAACGAACCTGTCTCAAATTTATAAGGCCCCATAGGGCCATGGTTCGAATCCGGGCGTGTACCAATGAGTTTTTCTGACTTATGTGCACAACGATCACTGACTCCGTGCTTCGGAGGGCACGTTAAGCAGTCGGTCCCGGACGCTGTCAATAGATGGCGTTCGTTATAGTCCCCAACCCGCAGTGGAGCAGCGTGGTGGATTTAAGCTCCAAGCTCCCCTCCTCACCCTGGGGGAGGCTTAATCCCCTGCAATGGGGTAAAAATGGGCTGATGAAGTGAATGAAGAAAAATTTTTTACAATCTACATTAACTGTAGGGCAACAAAGACACTCGACTCTATCTAATCTAGTTGTACCTAGTGTGATTGAGTATCAAACGAAAAATTCATAAATATTGCCTAAACAACTCTAGCGATGATTTTATACAAATCTTGAATAAGAATGAATTACTATAATAAAAAAAATAAATCAATGGTCAAAAAGAAACGCTATACCCAATGCCCATAGAATAAATATTTTCTATAGAGTCTATGGTGGACCATAGACAGCATAGCTGATTTATTACTTAGTACTTTACCGTATTGTTTTATAGATCGACGATGTATATTTCATAACAATCCATTGTTAAGAAATATTAAGTACATAATTGTTTCAACTTCACATAATATTATATACTTTGATAATAATATCCGCGTATCTATGCGATAGAGAATTAAAAGCATGATCTTTACTATCGAAAAATTTATGTACTTATTAAGTCATAAACAAGGCAGAAGCTTTTTCTGAGGTCGTAAAAATATTACAAAGTTAATAAAAGCACTACGGTTTATTATAGACATAAAATTTTACTACTTATCAGTTTATGATAAAACGACTTCAGGGTGGAACTGAACGGAAACTGAAACATTTGTCAATTTCCGTATCTATTTATATCAGTGGACACGGCATTAGATACATCAATATATTATGTTACTTAGTAAAAGCCAGTAATAAAACCTCGTCTTCAGAGGAACCGTTAAAAATAAACTGGCCACTAAGAGATGCGTACGCACTTCCCATACTAACTTGCTGCTTGATATTCAAAGTTACCTACGCCAAACACAGCGTGCGCCTAAAATTAACCATCGAGCAGTAAATAAAGTAAAAACACGTCAACCGCACCCTTTAGTGTATCAACTGATGTATAAAATATCGAAAACGCGATTACAGAGCCCTCGCGTACCGGCTTTTAATCGATAAAATTGTCGTAAGACCGAACGTAAACTTAGAAGTAGGTAGATGCTAATAGGTTTAAAATTAATAAGCTAAAATCACTGATATCATTTTGTACCGCAAATTTGGTCACATACACACTTTTTATTTTATGACATCACACGTTTTCGCGGTTTTCGTTCAAATTTAACGTTCGCAATGTTTCGATTCGAATTCGAGTGAACGTTTTATCGCATGCGCGTAACAAACTGACGCGGTGGGCGCGCGGCACCCGACTGCCGATTACTGTCGAACGAGTAGCGCAGCGCCCGGTCTCGGCAGTCTCGGCACATTCATCTGCTCGCAGCTGGCCGCCTTCAGCCAGTCGACGAACCGTTACCACGTTCTAACTTATGCGCCGTTCCCGGCCCCGCATGTAGCTTATGTCACAAAACAAATCCTGCTTTATATTCAAAACTAGCCTCCGAAGCCATTCACACTCGGTCCGCTAAAAGACTCGTTGAAAACTACCTTTGTGATGAGATTCGATTTGACTATCTAACGCATGTATGCATTGTACTATGCTGCATTGTCATATAACCGGTTTTTCAAAGGGTTCTATTCATTCCCAAATTACACCAGTTTGATTGTATTTTTAAAGGCGTTACTCTCTCTGTTTTCATGTATGTTGCTTCTAACCCCCAAATTATCGCATTATGGGTGTTTTCAATCGTCGATATACTTCATTTAAATGTTTCTGCACTACATCTCTAATGAATGATCACATTTTATTCAGATCTGTAGAGCAGTCGTACCTCTGAATTCATACACGTTCAAACATTCGAACAAGGAAATGTTCAATATCGATTACATAAAATACAGCTTCCAAAGCCATAATTATGCAGAAACAACCACCAAGTATATAACCGATAAACGTGGGATACCGTCCTCACTCGCTGAAGACCTGGCCAAGTACCCACTTCTACGTGTTTAAAGCCTATGATTTTTGACTGCGTCATAACTGTATTCAGCCTTCAACATAAGACAAACCAAATGCAAACTATGCAAATGCCAATTTTTTTATACGCCTATGTAGATTAGTTAGCTCAATGAGTGGAAATTAGAAGCACCCTTCTTATCATCATAACCAGTTCGTGTCTCTCCACAGCAAGACATAGGCTTCTCCCAAGGCTCGCCAACACACAAGATCCTCCACCTTTCGCATCCAATTACCCCCAGTATGATGCTTTAGGTTAACAGTCTACCTGGCCGGGGGGCGTACAGCGCTTCCCTTCCCAGTACGTGGCCTTCACTAGAAAACTCGTCTACCCCATCGGTTGTCGGTTATACGGCAAATGTGATCGGGCCCATTGCCACTTCAGCTTACTAATCACTTCGGTTATGTCGACAACTTTGGTTCTTCGACGGATTTCAGTATTCCTAATTTTGTCCATCAAAGAACTACCGACAGCTTAGTCCGTTGCATAGCGCACTGAGCGACTTTGAATTTGAGGACCAATCCTGTCGTGAGAGTCTATGTTTCGGAACCCTACAATATTGTAGGCAGGACAGATTGGTTGAAGACCTTGGTCTTCAGACATTGTGGTAGTGGCGACGAGAACAGATGACGGAGCCTCCCAAAAGTAGCTCAGCCCATTTGAATTCTTCGGTCGGACTCTTTGTAGAAGTTGTGTTTGCCTAACGAACAGTCTATCCTAGATAGACATAGTCTTGTCCACATTCATCCCGAGTCCCACCCGCCGAGAGGCGGCATTGAGGCGGTTTACCATTCCGTTGAGCTCCTCCAGCCACTCCGCCATAACGACTATGTCGTCAGCAAAGCGGGGTTGAGAGATGTATTCGCCGTTGACATTGATGCCACTATGTTTCCAGTGCAGCGTCTTGAAAACGTCTTTCAATGGGTTAGTGAACAATTTCGGGGATATCACATCCGCCTATCGCATTCTCTTCGCGATTGGACAGGTACCGTCCGCTGGACCTGGACAGTCATTGTCGGGGTTTCGTACAGACATCTCAACACCTTAAAGTAACGACAGTCGATTCGGCATCGCTGCAAGGATTCCAGAACAGCGCAAATCTTGACGTAGTCAAAGGCTTTCTCGTAGTACACAAAGGCTTGGCATAGAGTGTGATTATACTTTTCCGTTTCTTGACTAATATGCAGCGTATGTATGTTGTCTACGGCGCTGTAGCCTTTTCGAAGCCCAGCCTGCTCAGGAGCCTGAAATTCAACAAATTTTTGAACGAGTCAATTCATGATGAATCTCGAGAACAGCTTGTACACGTTGCTGAAGAGTAAAATCGGTCCACAATTCTTAAAAAGCGTTTCGTCTCATTTTTTAAAGAATAAAATGACAGTACTCTCACTCAATGCATCCCGCGTTACATCGCTATGTATGACAGATATAAATAGCTTCTGTAGCTAGCTCTTTCAGGACTGGAATCCCGTCTGCTTTCAGAAGCTTTGTCGTGATACCATTATCGCCGGGTGCTTTGCCATTTTCAAGCTGCTTGAGAGCTAATCTGACTTTGTCCAGACTAACATCGGGAATGCCATCTGTCGGGTCAAAGGAGCCCTCCGATCGCTGTCGTAATGGGCTGCAAGGGTAAGTGCATGTGTGGCGTAGAGTTTTTTGGAAAATGTTTCCATTTCAGCATCTCTAGTTTCGAGGATACGATTTTCGCTAGTCCTGAGCTTCCCTTCTTATACTTACCTAAATCCTAAATGTAACTGACAACCTCAGCTGACAGTTCAGAATAGCGAAACTTTATTACTGGTGGCGTGTTAAAACTAATGATCATATAATTATTTTGTACTCAGATGATCCATATGGTTCCCCAAAACATTCAACCTATTTTATTTATTTATTATTAGGAAAACCAACAGCTGTATTGTTTAAGAGTAAAAATAGATTTTGTGAACTATAAAGGTATATTTTCTATATAATAAGCGTGAATTATAAAGCTGTTACTTCATTTTCCAGAAAGTGGCTCTAAAGTTATTCCGGTTCAAAGTTATTATTACTTACCTCTTAAACTTAATAACGCAGTGCATATATAAAAAAAACAAACAACATGCTTACTAAAGCTCTCCCACGGCTCTACTTCTGAGATTTTTATCCAGTTTTTTTTCTTGTCTTCATCAATTCTTGTATTCATTTACAAATTAACTTCATGTGAGACATATTAACTAAGTAGGTATATAACTTAGTTAATATGTCTTATATGAAGTTTAAAAAAAGTATTAATCATTAGTTCATTTCAAACTATCTGTCTAAGGACGACACCCCCATGACAAGATGCATGAGAAAAAAATTCCTGATCACTCTCCACTTTATGGTCCATATAAATCGAGATCTGAAGCATATCATCATTCATCGTTCACAACTGTACGAACTGCGAAACTGGAAACAAAAAAGTACTTACTACTAGTTTTTATCTACATATTGTTATTTAAATATTAAAATGTATTATTTTTACTATTAGATAAACTGCTTTTTTGTTCGTTGAATCTATTTAATTGAACTCAGCCACTTTTTGTCTTAGCGCTATGCTTTTAACAAAAACACCGTGTTGATACATAGGTATAGTTCCATTCAAACTTTATGGCGGATCGGAGTACAACGCTTTATGCATGCTTGCGCAGGTTCAGTCATATGCCCCTCGCTCCACTGCGTCCCGCTACACCTAAAACTGGTTACTGCGACGCGACTTGTACCTATGTTCACATCCGCCATAAAGGTTGATTGGAACTATACCCTATATTGAACCGTAATGTTGTTTACTCAAATGCGAAAGTTTCATAAAAATCTATTTAGTGGTTCTAATTATAAGGTTACAAATAAACTAACAAAAAATTAAAAATGTGTATCAAATAGTTTCTTGACCTTATATCCCAATTCCCATGACAGATACCACTTAGTTACGGTTCTATAACGCACATATAGGCATATTTAGAGAAAAAATAGGATAAATAAATATCTACTAAATGCAAATCTTTTGAGCATAGAAACTTTTGAGGCGCAAATCAAACTAGGACTAAAGGTTTTAATTACATATTTTTTGTAAACAAACACATCGTATTTCTCAAAAATTTACTATTGCCATCACATTACAAACAGACTCTGGTATATTGACGCCATTTGTAAAATAAATAGGTGCTTAGAATGTGAAAACCAATGCAAATGAAATGCTGACATTAATTAAAATTCCTAATTCTCAACCTTTACGACGATACGGAGTTTTAGAAGGAATGCTACTAGCATATATAATTAAATATGTATCATATTCTTCATTGAAAAATAGATTGTGTACCTACGAGCAGGCATTATCGAGGCCTAAAATTATGAGGAACCGGTTAGACGATTATAAAAACATGAGATATTTTCGTTTACTGTGAATGTTCACTGGACCGATTCAAAATTTTCTTTTTATCTCAGGATCTAATCATCCATGGAATTAAAAATGAATAATTTAGAGAAACAAAATGGTTTATTGTTCGATAGCTAACTGAAACTAAATACTTTATTGTTCGATGGGTAACTGAAACTAGACTTGTTAAAATATTTTGGTTTGGATTTTTTAATTTTTTTTTTTTTTTTGTATGTCTATGATAAAACTTTTGAATTTTATGAATAAATAAATAAATGCAGTAAACAAAAACATATTACTTAGGGCCCCAACAGTAAAAAACCAGCGCTGCACAATAAGGGTTAAAATGTGTTTTTCAATACATTTGCTATTAATATGGCCTTTGTGACATCGAAACTTGTATCGTAATGTTGTATTTTACAGTATTAGGTCTTTTTACTTTACACCAATCACAAACGAGCATTCTGTTTGTGACGCATGCGTAAACCACGACAAGCAACCCGCTCGCGCCCTTAGTTTCCGTCATTATCACATTTGAAGTATTATTGTAATTGAAAAACGTCGTATGATGCTCGTACTTAGTAAGCTGGGTATTATAGTCTCGATTTATTATAAGTACTCGGCTTTGCCTCGTGCCTATAGACACCTCGACTATAATATCCAGCTTACCGTACTTGCATCATAATGTACTATAATAAGTTATCTAAACAAATTAATAAATAATAATGTACCTATTAAAAAACTACTGAACTGTTTAAAGGATGGTAAAATTGAAAAGAACAAAAGCATTATTTTATATTCCCCATAGTTGCCTTAAAAGTAGAGCGGCGCAATATAAGGATTTTTTTTTAATAAGAAAAAATACATTAAAAATAAACAAAACACAAAAAACATAGGAATACATAGCAAATAAATAAATTTGATAATTAACATGGTAACAGCTGATTAATGAAAATGAAAAAAAAAATGTCAAACTGACAAGTTGCAAAAAATTTCAATCTGAATATTTATTTGATATATATAAAGTTACAAAGGCGGAAATAAAATTTCTCAGTGACGAAATATAGAATGTAATCAAACTTAAATATCATCTGAAAAAGCCGTCTACGCACATCCGCTGCCGACGCGCTTTTGGCTGCTGAGTAACCTGCTAGAGATGTCACTGGATGTTCCGAATTAGAAAGCCCTGCACCGCCGGATTATGTAGAGCAAGATGGTTTGGAATAGCAGCTGATTATGTTTAGTAGACAAATTGATATAGCTGATAAGCCGATGCAGGCCACGCCGAGGCTACTTTCTGAACAAGAACTAATCCTCGGCATTCGCCGTATGCATTAGTCCCTAGTAGCACTGGCTGCCGGATCGCAGGCGGTCCATGCGCAAGTAGGAGCTCAAAAAGAGCAATATTGGAATTTAAGAAAGTACATACTCCAAGACAATACTGATTTGTTTGCTGTGATATCAACAAACAGCAGCCTAGATCAAATCCTTTGAGAATCTGAGGACAACAAGAAAAAGTTGAAGACATCTTGTTTTACGAGCTCAAACCAAGACAGTGCTGTTTTGTCAGATCTTAGGCAAGCATTAGGCAACATACAACAGTTGGCTGGTCCTTCTCCGTTCACCTACGTCTGGAACACATTGCCGCCGTGCGCGTTCCCTGTTTGTGACGCTTCGGTTTTGTAGTAATTATACAAGAAACCTGTTGGCAACCACCTAGTTTCAATGCATCATTCAACACAAGTGGTTTGACGTCCCTAGGCAACGAAACCGCTGAACCGTCTTCCGACTTCAGAAACGGCCAAAACTTGGCAAGCAATGATATTGGAAGTAAACTAGCAAGCGCTATTTACGATCATGACCAAGCAGATGCGAGGCTGAGTTGGTAATGGATTCAAGTTGCGGTTCCAGCTCCATCGCGGACAAAACTACGCTGCTTGAATGTCCTATCTGTGCTGATGGTAAGGAGTACAGGGGTGCTCGTGGACTTGCAATTCACAACGGCCGCCGCCACATACGAAGAACCGCCGCCGTAGGCCCCGGGCCAATAACCGCACCACCTCAAAACGATACTGACCACACGATCGATGGGGCATTATGCACGGGCACGCCATTTTTGATGCGGCTTGCACACATGAAACGAGACATCAAAATCATAAGGAGGATCCCAAGAGGAGCCCGGGTGTCAGTGGCACGTAGCCTTGCCGAGTGTGTGGCTAGGGTGGTCGCTGAAAACACAGTATCTACATGGGAAAACCTACTCACATTTTCATACCGTACCCTCCATATAGCCGACAATAGACACAAGCCATTAACCACAATAATAAAACAAAACATATTAGATAACATGATCCCAGATATTATTACTCCGAAAACCCGTAATAATCATAACATTTTGAAAACAATAGAAAACAAGGTGTCGGACGGCAATGTAAAAGGAGCTAGTAAACTTTTATTTTCAAGCGACTCCATGGCCACGGACTCTGCTGAGACACTCGCAGCCCTACGCGACAAACACCCGCAGCCACCCGCCTCTGCGCTCCTCACAAAATTGCCTAATTCTGAACTTCCAAAAAACCTCAACGTGGACGATGAAGCTGTGATAAACAGTATACGTTCCTTCCCCAATGGATCAGCCGGCGGCTTGGACGGTTTAACCCCTCAACATTTAAAAGACCTTACGGGTCCTTTAGTGGGGGATGCGGGGCGTTCTCTTCTTACTGAACTTACTAATTTAGTGAATATTATGTTGGCAGGACGGGTAGTTGAAGAGATCACCCCCATCCTCTACGGAGCGAACCTCGTGGCTTTATCCAAGAAGGACGGGGGTGTCCGTCCAATCGCCGTCGGTAGTACCTTCCGTCGTTTGGCATCAAAATTATGTTGCCGAGTTTTACATGAAAAACTTACAAATAAGTTTGAGCCACGGCAGCTCGGTTTCGGTTCCAAAGGTGGTTGCGAGGCGGCGGTGCATGCGGCGCGTTCTTTTTTAGTCAATAATTTGGATTACGAGGTATTTATAAAAATTGATGTTAAAAATGCGTTTAATTCAGTCGACAGGGGTGCCTTACTGAAAGAAATTCGAAATGAAATACCAGAAATATTTGATTATGTTTGGCAATGTTATGGCACTCCATCAAAATTATTATTTGGAGATAACGAAATTACTTCAGCTGTAGGCTGCCAGCAAGGAGACCCGCTCGGCCCGGTCATTTTCAGTTTGGCTATTAACCCGATCATTCGTAGTTTAAATTCAAAATTTAATTTGTGGTTCCTTGATGATGGCTCCCTGAGTGGAAAAGCGACGACAGTACTGGATGACCTTAAGATAATCATACATCGTTTTTCAGATATCGGTCTGACATTAAATTTTAACAAGTGTGAGATATACATTCCGGATACAGTACACATTAGTAATCGTTCAGAAATTTTGAATAAATTCAATGTTATCACTCCAAATATCATCGTTCTTACCAGATCAAACCTAACTCTTCTCGGCGCACCAATATTTGACGACGCTCTCCCACCCATAGTAAATAAAAAATTAGAACTTTTTGGCAATTCGTGTGAACGGCTTTTTAAGATTAAGCCACACATGGCAATATATATTCTGCGGCTCTGCCTATTTACTCCACAGTTTCTGTACTTGCTTCGCTGTTGCCCTCTATGGAAATTCCCTTTGGTTACTGCACAGGTTGACAACACATTAAGATATACAGTCAGCAAAATTTTAAATTTAAAATTTGATGTTCGCTCATGGAGACAAGCAACATTGCCAATTAAATTTGGTGGTTTGGGTATCCGCTCTTCGGCAAGTGTAGCACTCCCGGCTTTCCTATCCTCCACTTATAGCACGGCTACCCTCATCGGCAGGATCTTAAATATACCACGCCTAGCCGATGTTGAGGTGATTGGCTTGGCGGAGGCTCGGACAGTTTGGATTGCGGCTTTCCCCGGGGAAAAGATGCCTAGCGAGGTAGGTACACAAAATTCGTGGGACCTACCAGCAGTCAAAGCCGTACATGCCGATCTCATCGACCGGTCCCCTGACGATGCTGATCGAGCGAGACTCCTTGCTGTGTCTGAAAAGGAATCGGGTCACTGGCTACACGCACTCCCATCCAAAAACATCGGTACAATTTTAGATCCCGTTTCACTGCGCATCGCTGTGTGTTTGCGGTGAGGCGCAGAAGTGTGCGAGCCTCATCAATGCCCATGTGGCCGTGGTGTGGACCGGCTGGGTCGCCACGGACTTTCGTGTCTCAAAAGCGCTGGTCGTATCTACCGCCACGGAGCCATTAATGACTTGATCCGCCGGGCTCTTGTGACAGCATCTATCCCCTCATCTTTGGAGCCGAAAGGTTTGTTCAGGGACGATGGCAAGAGACCCGACGGAGCAACGTTGGTGCCTTGGTGCCTGGGCTGTGCTTTGATTTGGGATGCCACATGTGTGGATACTCTGGCTCCGTCCCATGTCCGGGCCACGGCCCAGAGTGCTGGCGCGGCGGCCGACCAGGCCCAATTATGTAAACGTCGCAAATACTCGGGGTTGATTCCTCACTACGAGTTTGCGGCGGTTGCAGTAGAGACACTCGGTCCGTGGTCGTCTGATACGAAAAAATTCGTAAAAGATTTGTCCACCCGTCTGGTCAGCACTGCTGGCGATCCCAGAGCGGGCGCCTATTTCGCACAGCAACTGAGCATCGCTGTGCAGCGCGGAAATAGTGCAAGCGTAATGGGATCGATGCCACATGGGACCAACCTCGACGATATTTTTATGTTGTAAATATTGTAAATATTGTTAATTAGTTCTTAGATTTATTTGTATTTATTGTTATTTAATTTTTCTTAATTATAATTATATGTTATATTGATATGTGAAACAACAATTGTATATTATTATATACTATTATTATATAATATTTTATATTACTATAAGCAGGAATATAATATCGATTCCAAATAAATAAATAACAAATATAATGGCAGGAAATAGTTTTTTATGTCGTCATTTTTTTTTCAAGTGTCACTTTTGTAATAGGATCATCGTACAACAAAGAAATTGGATTGGATTACAATTTCATACAAACAAAATACGAAAATACTTTCTCCCCAACCTTATACACATCTCACTGAATGTGTTGTAATATTATGCACATATTTTTTTTGTAATATAACATTGAAATTACAAAAATTAAACCATTACATTCATGTAATGAATCTTAAATATATATAAAGACGAGTGCGCCTCAAAGTTCAATAACTCTCGCATCGGAGTTGGGCAATAAAGCGTAACGAAGGAATTCTCATTGAACATTCGTTCAGCGCACTATACCACATTCGCGTCCATTTACCTTCAACTTTTATTTTACAACCACTAATTAATAGTTATATGTATGTGTACATTTGCATTTAAATTAAAATAAGCTGACCTATAAGTTTGTATACAGCCACTTTGCAAACCAATTCATTAAAAAATGTCTCTCGGATCTAACACGACCCGCTGATTTTGATGCATATTACGTACTTGGCATATTTTTTTTTTTATTTATCTCTAATATTACAGCTAATATAAGCTAGTATTACAATAAATGTTTGAAATTTTTTAGTACTGGTTTAAATATATTAAGTATATCTACCATATTTTAAGATTATCGTTAATGTCTCACCAAATTTATTTTTTTCAAGTTCATTTACTATAGATCTCTACTATACTATACGATACGATACTACTCACGAACGTATATTATACCAAATCGAGTTTTTATAACAGTTAACGTCAATTTGTATTCCTCTTTTTTTACTTCACTATAATTGGCTTTAAACGCACGACGACGACGGTCGCAGCATTCCCTCACGAAGTATTGTGCAACGCTACATCAGCCGGCCCCCTCTCTTTTTTTATCTATTGACTTTATTAAGTTTTTATATAATTTATTACAGTCTATTATATTGTAATATATTTTATTCTAATCTCAATAGAAGATCTTAAAATACTACAATTACGAATTAGAAGGTGGATTTAATCCCAACCATTATCCCAACAATAAATAGTTGGAAATAAACTTCTACTTAATACAGCTAAGTAGTTTTCAACCACGCCTATGGATAAAATGCTTTGTAGATATTAAAAGTGAAAAGTTCATGTGCCTGAGATAGTTGATCAACGTCAAGATGTGCTTCTCATATACTTTGAAACGATCGGACACACGAATAAAAGGACAGACTCAGAGAATAGACGGATATATAATTTCAGAATCTTTATTAATTTTTCCAGGTGTTTCGAATATGAATTTTACATGTGTATACTAAATTCTATTCCACAGTGATATTCAGAATATCAAGTGGTGTATTTTTTTTGGTCACATTTTCATGGTGACGACGCAGTATCTCTAACAACGTTCTTTCTCTGATCGTGTATTGTAACTATTAAAAAAATGAAGTAGTTTTTAAATTAAGCTAAATAGCACGTAAGTTAGCACGTATTTAGGCCACTAGAGTGGAACAACAAATTCACCTACCAAAAAGTCTGTAAGCCGACTACGTTCTACTGAACGAAACAGGCAGATAAACAAACCTCTCGCTACGTGGATGGCTTATTGTTAACCCCACTCTTTTAATGTAAATACCTAACTAAAGAAATAAAAATATTTTTCAGTCATTCATTTCTCTAATCACATGTATTGTGCATAAAATTTTTAAGTGTTTTATAATGGATTTTTATATGTTTTTTATATGTTATCTTGTCGACCGCTTAGCCTAGTGGGTAGCGACCCTGCCTACGAAGCTAGAGGTCCCGGGTTCGAATCCCAGGTCGGGTCAGTATTAATATGATGAATATTGATACTAGTACCGGGTCTTGGTTGTTATATATAAAAAAAAAATATATTTATATATGTATATATTATAAAGAATATTTAAGTATGTATATCAGTTGTCTAGTAACCCATAACACAAGCATAATACTTGCTTACTTTGGGACTAGATGGCGCTGTGTGGGAAGTCCCATGTATTATTATTATTATTATATGGTACCTAAATAATAATGGAATAATTAAAATACAAAAGTGTTTTCATTAACTGTCACGTAATCATCCAGTTCATATAAAGATATATTGACCCCATCCATTCCTTAATTTATATTACCTATATACTAGTACGAAAGACTTGAATCTGATGGAATATAATAGGTCGAAACGACTCGTCGAATAAGTCATTTAAAATCGGTCCAATCGAAAACTCTTTCCCCATTTATAAACATCCTTTCAAACAGCGTCTAGCATTGTACTATAGACTCTAGGTTTGTGTATTTCACACGGGAAGCGTGTGTTTGCTTCAGCTGGCCCCCTGGCCTGGTCATAGTCAATATTGCTCTGTTTACGTTCCCGGTCCCTGCGTCTCGCCGTGTTTACTCGAAGGATGCCATAGTAACCGATCGACGACGTTTAAAATGAATACAAATTATTTGGAAAAATAAAACAACTCACCATTAACGGGGTTGCGCTGTCCGTAGTTATATTATTCCTTATTAATATCCACAAGAGACTAGTAAAAAGTTACTGTTCGTTCCAGGTTTCTGAATTTTTTTAAATATGCAAACCATTTTGACACTGACATTTGTGAAGACTAGTTTATTTCTTCTCTGAACCTGCCCCTCATTTCCTTGTCCTTACTCTTTCAGTTAAGTGATTTTCACTGAATTTCACTGTCTTAAAGTCGTTTTGTCTATTAAGTTCGTCCTTATATTATATTGGTGAGTTCAAACGTCCTGGCGCTTTCCAGAAAATCATATGAAATTGAACTATTCGTCGATTGTTTTGACCGTCGTTTCGAGAACACGTGAAGGAAACCATTCGGAAAATAACGATGTTAGAGCGTGCACGGACGGACGGACAAACTATCATACCAATATTACAAAGTATCTTAGCGGCACTTAATAAAAGAATAGGTATGCAGATAATTATCATTTTATATTATGAAAATGGTTATGCACTTTTATAAATATATTATTTATGTTGCTTCTATATGTAGCTTTTCCACTGAATGATAATTGACGATAATTAAAGTTAACTCGCTTCAATTATAATGCTCATTCGTATGGCGTTTGACGACACATAACACGTCCTCACGAATGCGTCACTTGGGCTGTAAGCGCTTTTGAGAACAAAGAAAAAGCTCAAATAAGAAAACCGTAGAACACGTTTATTTTCAAATCAAAACTACTGCTTTAAAATTATTACCTACGTTTAAATTAATACAACCTTATCATAAACTTTAAAGTTGCTTCGAAGGAAGTTTTTTCATCAATTTCCAAAAGACTCCATTTTTGAAATAAAATAGGTAGATTTATTCGGAAAAAAATTACACCTAACTTCCAAATTTCTTCTATATATTGCCAATAGTTTCCGAGAAAAACCACAGACAGACAGACAGACAGACAGACAGACGGACGGACGGATGGACATGGCGAAACTACAAGGGTTCTTTTTTTACTACTTGGTTACGGAACCCTGAAAACTCAACTTCAAAATGAGGCTGACAGGAGAACTTACGCATTCATATTCCCACCGCCTACGCACCTTTAGTCATTAGGTATACGGATTCTTTGTTTTTATATCTAACAAAAGAGTAATTTATTTGGCTAATATAAATTATATCAAATTATGTAATAGAATATTATTTTAATTATAAGTACTTATGCTTAATTACTCTGTAATTACCTTATATTATAATCACGTACTTAAAAAAATATATTACTGACAAAATTAGTAACGTTCCCAGGTGTTTCGTTTAACACTTTATAAAAACGTTACTTTGGTTAAAATCTATCAACTAGCTAGAATTCACTTACTTTTAAAAACTACGCAATAAACCACTAGTTTCATTTGAATTTGTTTTTTAATTTGAATTTTGAATTTATTTTATTGAACACTGAAAGTTTATTAATGAAAAATACAACGAGCCAGAAACATTAGGAAATAATATTACCAAAAAAGACATTTCGATTTTCTACAAACATGACAAAAATGTAATACCTACTACTAAAATAAAATTCAAAATATAGTAAGACCATCACTTTGTAACATTCTTCAAGCCTTTGTAAACCGTAAACTAAATAATAATTAAACCGTAAGTTTTACTAGAGCCGGACACCGGACATTTTACGATTAAATACGTTACCCGGGTCAGTAAGCAATAAAGTAAAAAATAAATCCCTCTTCCAATTTAATACGTCCAGTACGAAAAGATTTGAAGTTTTATTTGGTATTTGTAGTAGACGAAATTAAAACGGAACGAATAATTTATTATAATGCTCAACGCGATAGTACTTAACCAATAAAATAAAATTAGTATATTGAGTGAACCTCGTGGTTATAATTTTTATTGAAAGTAATGAGGTTTTGTAGAATTGTACATAATCTTACCTATTTAATTTATTATTTTTTCCTTCTAACCACGTTTGATAATTTAGGTACTACATAGACTATATGAATACAAATTTTTAAATTAAAAACGATTTTATTTTTTTATTGAACTAAAATTGATTGTAAATTTTAATAATATAAGGTAATGAACATAAAAATTAACTATTAATTAAACTATAAATATTCGAAATTTCTCGTTTATCTCAAAATCGATTTTCAAACTCCCTGGTATGCATATAATTAATGAATATAAAAACATATATTCATCTCGTAATGAAATGAATAGACTACAACAATTTGCTAAGAGCATGATTTGTAATCCTGGTCTTTCAACCCTCGAAGCTGTTAACTTACGAAGGATAGATACCTCCTCCCACACTAGCTATCCGGGACTGTGGTCGTGCTCCGAATCTATATTTAAAAGTTCAGTGAACTCCTTAATTCGCCAGTTGTGAAATTGTTCCAGCAATAAAATACCTACTATGTCTGTCATACATGTGGTCTGCAGATGATTATTACCTACATTTTATATTAGTACTTAATAAGTACTTATTCCAAACGTAACAAAACTTTTGTCTCGTAAACTACTTACTTATCAATCGTAGTTCTATAATAATAATATCCGGGACATCCCACACAGCGCCATCTAGTCCCAAAGTAAGCAAGTACTATGCTTGTATTATGGGGTACTAGACAACTGATAACATCTTCTTCTTCTTCTTAATCAGCCCATTTTTACCCCACTGCAGGGGCTTAGGCCTCCCCCAGGGAGAGGAGGGGGCCTTGGAGCTTAAATCCACCACGCTGCTCCACTGCGGGTTGGGGACTATAACGACCGCCATCTATTGACAGCATCCGGGACCGACTGCTTCAGTCAGTGATAGTTGTGTACTTAAGTCAAAAAAACTCATTGGTACACGCCCGGATTCGAACCATGGCCCTGTGGGGCCTTATAAATTTGAGACAGGTTCATTGCGCTTTGGGCTATCACGACATTTGACTTATAACGACTGATAATATTTTTTGTTTACAATATATACTTATATAGATAGATACATTTACATCCAGACACGGAACAAATAGACCTGTTCACAAATATTTGTCCCGGGCGGGAAACGAACCCGCGACCCTCGGCTCTGCAGTTAAGGTCTCTAGCCACTCGGCCAATGGGTCAGTCCATAATGTAAAGAGAGTTTCAGTGCAAATTATACAAAAATTTATGTAAATAATATAATAATTATTTTTATCGTGAACCATTTTGGTTGCGCTGCCAGTGGCGGTGGCCCACTTTGTTTTATGATGTCGAAGATGACCACTCGGCCAACCGGTCAGTCAAACACTATAAATATGTACACGTATATATTATTCCCTAATTATTATAGGTACCTACTTAATTATAATGACATTCAATGGCTAGGTTCTAGATAAAGTCTAATATGATAAACTGACTAAAACATTTTAAAAAAACTGAGTACGCCATCTGTTGTTAAGTAGCATATACTCAAACTAGCGTAGCATAAGCAATTTTAAATGCAAGTAACGATTGTATATAGATAGATGGTAGATGGCAGTAGGATGTTTGTATAATTTTACTATTTAACGACAGATGACGCTGATAGATTGACATAATTTTAGTAAATGTAAAAATATTTTCTTAGAAATCAATGATAAATTGAAATTGAAGATTTATATAATTATAAAATTGTATTAGCATTAAAATTCATCGACATACACAATACCGGCATGAAGTAGGCCAGCCCCTAGGGTATTTTACGGACTTAATTACCTATTCAAAACATATCAGGAACCATGATGCAATATCACTTTGCGTTCATTGACCTAGCTACAATAGTTTGATGAATATCAATAATAGAAATGTTTTAAATGTTATTTTCTATTATGAACTCTTCGAAGCACTAGTCTCTTATAGACAGAATGTCTGGAAAACCTACCTTATGATTATAAATTAAATGAACAAACACATCGCCACTTCTATATATGTATGTCAAAGGCTTCTCATCGATAGATAGATTTAAACCGTGACTGACAGAACCTTCAGTTTACACCACATGGCAACCATTATGGATAATTTATTTGACAGCATTTCGCCGACAATAATTTAGATAATAAGCAGATTTATAATGCTTAGTAATAATATATTTTTGTGTGCGTTATGTAGCAATAGTATTAGACAATTATGGTGTTCCAAATTATTATATTATTCTTGTTTTTTTAATCGTGTGTAAAGCGACAAAAAAAATCCTATCAGACATATTGAAATTGAGACTTGTAGATCGACATAGGTTACGTCTCAACACACATCGTATAAGTGACTGCGATAAATACCTTGTTACATGTGATATAACATTTTGTAAGCAACACCTTATTTTAACATTTTGTGTATATTTGTCTTTGCCATCCAAACAGCTCTTCTTCTTCTTTGGCCTCGCCTTTTCCCGTTACGCGGGGTCGGCTTTTCTAATTATGCGACGCCATTTATTCCTGTTTTGGGCGTCCTTCTGTGTAACCCCCATCCCCCTCATGTCCACTTGGACCTTCGTCATCCAGGTAATTTGGGGTCTTCCCCTGCCCCACCTTTTAGTAGCCATGGAAAGGCACTTCTCACGACATGGTCATCCGTTCGTCGAAGCACGTGACCATACCATCTCAGCCTGGACTCTGTCACTTAATCCGCTATTTCTGCTCAATTTTGGAAATTTTACTGCATTAAGTACAAACTTTTCTGAAATCCATCAACATGTACGTAGTGGATTTCTAAAGGAAATGCTATTTAGGTGGCTAGAAGTTTTATCACTCCGCCAAACCTTCCACGCAAATACCGCTACCTTATTTGCAAATCGTGCTCGCAGACGTTTTGGTGAGCTATTACAAACGTGAAATTATTTGCATCACCAGTTCGTTCGTAATTAATATAATTGAAAATATCGAGTAAAAAATCACATTGATTACAAAATTACAATGTTATGAAATTATACTATACCTACCAGTACACTACTTCTTTTTTGTACGTATACGTAATATCATAAGAACAATTCGGTAAACCACTTCTTCTAACATACCGTTTTTATATTTTCTATCCCAAATACGGTCCAAAACAAAAAAATAATAATTTGTTATTTTAATTTAAAAAAAAATGCTTTTTTAGTTTTTAATTTTGAAATTGGTGATTGACAAGACCGAATATGAAAACATATTTACCAAATATTTACGCTTCCACAGAGAATCGAATTCGATGCAATGCACTTATTGACAGCTGCTTGGGTTAGGAGATTTTTCGAATTGGCGCCTGTGAAGTGGCTTAGTTTTTATGTCATGTTGAAGAGGACTCCATACAATTCAATTGTATAGAATCATATGAGTGTAAATGAATTATATGTTAGGGTTTCATCACATTTTGCTTTGAACATAGTCAATACGAAGTTAACCTAAAAATTAGCCAAAAGTACCTACGTCATTTCACAAGCGCTATTTCGAAAAAAACTCGTAGCTAAAAAAATCATTTTATTTTTAATTAAAGAAATGAAATTAATTTTTATTTTGAACCACATTATCGATAGAGAACATAAAAACTGTATATGTATTAGAAAGTATATGTATAGAAGAAAGACCAATCTTTCCAAATTAAAATAGACCCGACGTATTACAGTAAAAAACAGACAAGCAGTGATTTGTATGTATACACAATAAAGTACATTGGGATTAAATTAGATTACATACATACATAATTATGGATATCAACAAAATATATGCAACAATTCGCACACATTTAAATTGTCTTCGGACAAATCGACTACCTACTAGCAATATGAAAAAATAACAATATTTAAATAAATAAATTTACCTGTTATTATTATTAAAAGTTAATTAAAGTGTAAAACCTAAAGAGGTAAGTTTGAATTTGAATGTGAACATAATACTTTGATTACTTTTCTTAACAAATTACTCTTAAAACTTAAAATAAAATACGTAAGTAGGTACTTTTTGATCTTAATTATTTGATGTTATTATTAAGTGGGATCATAACTGTTACACATTTCGGGTCTTAAATAAAAAGTTTTTTTTGTTTATAAAACAAGCCTTATCTATAATAATGGGATGCAACCTCATTAACTAAATTACAACTGACTACAATATGACTTTAAAGATACGTAGGTACCTAAATATCGAAAAAGAAATCTTTCAAACTGCTTATATTTATATAATATATATATTGTATATATATTATATAAATATAATATATAAATATAATATAATATATATTCGCGTTGTAGGTACATTTAATTTTGTAAAACGTACGAGAATTTGGTAGAATATAAAGAGTTTATTTTTTTACTCTCTACCATCTTCCTCGAATCAGAAACATTTCCACATCGTACTGTACACAAAATCAGTAAGAATGACACCTACGTGACGTGAAGTAACTATAGGCTATATATAGA
The DNA here is from genome assembly GCA_949709985.1 of Luffia ferchaultella. NCBI lineage: Eukaryota > Metazoa > Arthropoda > Insecta > Lepidoptera > Psychidae > Luffia > Luffia ferchaultella. The sequence goes on along the minus strand of OX453242.1, from coordinate 19,709,751 downwards.
TGTGTTAATCGCTATTTATGATTTAATGATATGCCGAGGGATAAGTTATGATGTCACCCTAATGATTCACAGCCACAGCTAAAAGCTTCACTATATGGATGCTATGTAAATAAGTACTGTCGCATCGTCGTCGTCGGCCGAACGGCGCCAGTTCCGGAGGAAATGACGTCGCGCAGCACGTAACCTGCAGTTTGGTGTACGCAATACCTACCTTGCAATCCACCAAGTTCGACATAGCCATTTCCTGCTATGTTAAATCAATAAACCTGGCACTGAAACAAGTTTATTTGTCGTGCATTAGCGACGAACTAAAGTGAAACCTTAGTAATACATTATCTTTTGTTAGTAGCTACAGATAAAGGAGACAAACACATATGTAGGTACTAGAATAGTTTCAATAGATTCTAGCATTTATAAGCGACCCACACATATTCCGTATCCAGGTCAACATGTCGATTCTGTTAAATTGTACCTACTGACATTTTACGCGTCTGTACTTAAAATGCAATATAATATAATTTTGTTGTTGTAATCAAAAGCAATATTACATTGCCTTTACCTATATGTCTAACAGTACTTTGTAAATCTGAGGTACCTATAGGGATTTCGCTTGGACGATAATATAATGTCTCTAAAAACGAGTCCGCCAACCCGCATTGGAGCAGCGTAGGTATAATGGGCTGATGGAATGGAATGGAAAAACGAGTCTAGGGCACATAAGGACGTTCGCCATATATGTCACACGCGTAAGATCCGTTCATAAGCCGGTCGCGACTTTGAGTTCGTGTTAAATACGTGTCAAGGTGCGCTGTCGTCACAGCTATCGCGGTCACCGGGCAGTAGTCATTTCTCAAATTAGCCAAAAGGACGAAAAATAAATACGGTTTTAGTTACTACAAAACTACTACCTACGTTGAGATCCAGTTTAACAATATTCTATATACTTTGACCTCGCCAATTTAGCTAATTAATGTTTGTCTTATTTTTCCTTAAAGTGTCATTTGGCCTTCGGGTGATGTATTAAATTCTCGATTGAATATCTTATTATCAATGACTTTTAGCGATACCGTTCTCAAAAGGAAATAAATATGTGTGTTGCAAAACTTTTGCTGCTGCCAGCTGATCGTTTACAGAAATGTTATCATGCTATTAGGTATGAATTCCGTAACCACAAAAAATGCGAATACGATAAGCGAATCGTTTATTTTGGCAAGTTAAATACTGTGTAAAAACTACTGCAGTGTATAGACTAATAATTTAATTTAACGAATGATTGCTGCTAGCAAAAAATTCATGATTCGCATGATTGATAGGTATTATCGAGTATACCTATATAAGTGTGCAATAGCCATTTTTTTTTCTTGTAGGTATTATTTAATTATCAATAATCTGTATCTGTGAAAATTATAAATAAATAGATAAATAATTATTACCTTATTCTACAATAAAATTTATTAACTTTTGTTTCTAAAGAAATTTTAGAACTTTTGGTTAATCTATTAAATAACAATAAAAATTAGAAAAACAAAATAATGCTATTATTATACCATTATGTTTAAATTCTTCAACTAATTTTACTTAAACATAAATTAAATAATGAAATGAAATGAAACTTGAATAAATAATAATTGAAATAGTTCGATGATAACATTTGAATTCAGAAAAAAACAAATACGGATATTCATAAGAAATTGCCGTAGATATAGGACAAAACGAAACTGGAAATTGCAACAAAAAAGAGCATTTATAAAATCCAAATAATTTGCCATATTCTCTACTTATAGATAGAACTTTGGGGAACAGAATTGAACTTTCTGTGTGTAAGCTTATTTTTAGGGCAATATTTTGACGTTTGACTTGGGTTCGACCATTGGATTTTTCGCTAGGGAAAATCGTAAACATTCATTTTTCGTCGCTCGTTACAATTCGTTTCGAAATCCCCTCATTCCTATGTCAATTAATAATCAACGCAAGGGGATTTTCGACTACACTCAATTCATATGATTGTATCTGGATTCGCGTAAATGGTTGAATATTGTGGGTATGTATGTCAACTTCAAACCATGCTGCAGCTAATTCTGCAGTAGAGTGATACGGATCAGCTTACACCAGGGCTTGCAACCCTCTATTATTGATTTTACTGGCTGGCCTACTTCTTGGTTCATTTTGCAAGTTGTGTGACTAAACAAAAAACGTATGCGTTATGTTCATGCATCGTGTTTCCTCCAACCACAGGTAACACAGGTGTTATGTTACGAGCTGTATTTGCTATGTTCGTGCCACAACGGAATTCGTATTCATAAATTACTCGATAAATTGCTTCATTTATTTTAATTTAAAAATGCAGTGGTTTTTATGTGAATATAGTCCTAAGTTAAAAACTTTGACCATGCATATTCTATTTTCATTCAAATTGGCCAGTAGATAAAATGGCAATTTCATACGTAAACCCCTGTTATTAAAAATTTACATTTGGTCTGACCTTAATTACTTGTGATCATTTATATAACTCGCGCGATGGGAACTTAACACGCACTATTTTTGTTTTCTTTACCTGAGTTTGGCCTGATGAGGTCATAATTTTTACTGCGGTATACTACGCACAATAAATAGTTTGCCTGCCGCTTGGTTTGGAATGATCGGGAATAAAAAAAACGAGATGCAGGATTTGGCAAAATTATTATTTATTGTTTTTCAAAGTATTCTCCGTTACAGTTTTTGTACTTTTGTATTCGATAAAACCAATCATTGAAACAGTAATTCCAGTCAGAAGCTGATGTTGACAAATGGCCAATTTTCAAGCTTCTACTGCTGCCTGTGGGTCTTCCAACCACTGACCACGTAATAAATCTTTCGTTCTAAAAAATTTAATAAAATCGTTAGAACTCAAATCAGGATTAAACGGAGAATAGGTCATCTATTAAACATTTTTTTGCTACCAAAAGATCATGTTTCTTTTGAGGGATATGAAAGCTTGCTTATGGGATATGAAGCTGAATTTATAAGCTGATATGTTAACGGGATATGAAGCTGAATACTAACTTACAAAGCCGTTTTTAATGAAACATTTTGTTATAGTGAATTGACTATATTCAAAAATATATATTGACAGTTTATCTTTATTTTAATGAAACACACAGAAAGGAAACTATGTATGCAGTAGTTTTGGAGTGCGTTTTAATTATATTCAACTTTAAAATCGCAGTAAAAATGGTTCAAATACTAATTTAAAATTCAAAGAATACAGCATTTTCGGACCATAAAACTCCACGTGTAGCACGAATTCTTCATACTTTATTGAAAAAAAATAAATAAAATATATTTTGATTAAACGAAAAAAAAAAAATTAGAGCAACATTACGAATTAAAATTTTTATAATTTATAACTAAAGATTATCGAACACTGTGAACGAAAATTTCAATTAAGTTTATTTGTAATTATTATACCATGCCAATAATATCTCTTTCGTTCGCCCCGCGAAGCAGATAATGTCGATACGTATACAATAACGAATCTTGACTACTCAAATTATGTTTTGTTTTCGACTTCGTCTAGTTGACACAATAATTAGACTTGTATGAGGCGAAAGAAGATTACGTTGAAAGAAGTTAGTGCAGTTACCAGAAACCGAAAACTATAAAAACTAATATTCAGTTTTAAAAAGGTTTGCATATGCAGGGTTTGTACAATTGTCTTTCAGTAATAAGTAAATATATTAGATTGTCAAGTAAATGATACTGAATTACCAAAATATATAGAAAAGTAGAAAGAAACAGCCCTAGTCCTATTCGTACTGTTTTCCCATTCACACTTTCATACGTCACACTTTGAATTTAAACATTTCAATTCGAGAGTGTTCATTTGAATTTTTTTTTCAGGTGCAAACATGTCTGCTGGAGACTAAGCTCGCACTTCACGAATAAACAGGCGCCAGTCTATGTCTGTTAAATATGTGTTGAAAGCTTCGGTGAATACAGATTTTCAGTAAATATTGGAATACGTTACCTGCTGAAAATCTATATTCGTTGTGCTTGTTAAGTGAAGGCTCATTTATGTGGTACGTAACCACTTTTTAGAAGAATGCGGTTTCTAATTTCGCTTAGATTTTTTCTAACAAAGGGGAGCAGAGGATAACATAATTATTTTGTGCTAGATTATTATCACATTCGATACTACTGAAATAGTAGATGGGACGAGTAAAGCAAAACCACTTAAATGAATCGTGATAGCCCAGAGCGCAACGAACCTGTTTCAAATCGATAAGGCCCCATAGGGCCATGGTTCGAATCCGGGCGTGTACCAATGAGTTTTTCTGACTTAAGTACACAATATCACTGACACCGTGCTTCGGAGGGCACGTTAAGCAGTCGGTCCCGGACGCTGTCAATAGATGGCGGTCGTTACAGTTCCCAACCCGCAGTGGAGCAGCGTGGTGGACTTAAGCTCCAAGCCCCCCTCCTCACCCTGGTGGAGGCCTAAGCCCCTGCAGTGGGGTAAAAATGGGCTGATGATGATGATGATGATGATGATGATGATGACTTAAATGAAAAGAAAAACAAAGTTTTTAATTTGAAAAGAAAAAAATAAGCTAGATTAATGGCTAAATTCTATACAATTTGGTTTGAACAACGTAGAACGCATCATGCAATGTTTTTTTATCGAATACCTACATAAGTAGATATTTAAATATATTACAATATAAATATGACTTCAATGGTATTGCAAGCGGGGACAGGCAAAACAATAACCAAAATATGTATGGTAATTCTGTAAAAATAAATATTTGTACCGACAACAAATATGCTTTGTAGCTTTTTTTTGTTCCCGCCTGCAAGATAATAATAATGATAATAACGTATACATCATAAGAACGTATAGGCCTCAAACTAATCATTAGTTTGTGTTTTGGGTACCAAGTGAAAACACCACATACGTCCAAAAACCAAGACTTGGTGCCAGTATCGATATTCATCATATAAATACTGACCCGACCTGGGATTCGAATCCCAGGTCGGGTCAGTATTTATATGATGGGTTGCTACCCACTAGGCCAAGCGGTCATATAGGTACCTACCATTCAAATCATGTTTAAATCATTTAATATCTGCTTAAATAGGTGTGGGACAAAAAAACTTTCCGTGGTTTATTTTACATTGTTCAAACCAAATTATATAGAATATAGCTTCTTTTTTCTTTTCAGTTAATATTTTTTTTCTTTTCAGTTAAATATGGTTTTATGGTCGGGTTTCTGTTTCTTTTATTTAATAATAGTTTAGAGCGTAAAACAGCTAGTAGCAATATCTTAAAAAAAAAAATAGGATCAATGTCAATTTCACCCGTTTATAATAATAATAATGACATATACATCACAACAACGTCTAGGCCCCAAACTAAGCAATAGCTTGTGTTTTTTTGGGTACCAAGCGAAGACACCACAATTCACCACATACATATAATAACCAAAATAACCGGTACCAGTATCAATATTCATCATATAAATACTGGCAATACCTGTGGTTCGAACCCGGGATCTCTAGCTTCGTAGGCAGGGTCGCTACCCTTTAAGCAAAGGGGTCGTTTTATAAACTCAAGACATGTATATTTTCATAAGAATAACTCAATTAATTCTATGACAATATCGCACAAATAGAGAGCACGCGACCATTAGCTGTGTAACAACAGAGCCCCACCGCAACAATGCACAATGGCATTGACTTCTTATCTATAATGAACACATCGTCATTGCATGGAATGGTGCAGGGGTATTAAATCTTGCAAAAATATAATCACCCATTACTCCACACGCTCGCACCGTGATACAATGCAGTGAAAGGGGCCACTGCACAGCGAATATCACCCCTCCGTTAGGGTTGCAAATAAAACGACTTTGAAAAACGATATTATGAAGATAGGATAATCCTGGAAGTCTTAGGGAGAATTGGAATTTGCGAAAAAATTTATACACATACATATCCCAACTGTTTTGAAAATTCGTTTACTAACGAAAATAAAATTTAACTAACAAACTAGTAATAACTACAGTTTTAATCAAATCTTATGCCCGATCTCTGCGTAACATAGTGTGGGGTAGCGTCGCTGTTAGGTGTCATGAGATGCGAGCGGGAGTGCTGCAACGCCACAAATTCGTATTTATCTTGTATTCAAAGTGAACACCAGTAAAGTTGGCCTTATCTGTACTTTCTTCCCCTTTTGGTCTTTTGAAACTACCATACTTTTTGAACGTACCTAACTAATGAGTTAATACGTTGACGAATACAATTTTCCTTTCCAAAAAACCGAAAGTAACCAGGGTAACTATAATATATTTAATACTACGTTACTTTTTTATTGTTATTTATTATTGTAAATCAACAACCCTGTCTAAAGCTTGTCTGGACCCCGTCTGTCAATAATTTTCGCGGGAAAGAGGCGTTGCCATGGTAACGGGGTGCGTTTCCTACATGACCGTCCCTGCCCTCTGTCTCTGTGCACCCTGTGCACCGACAATACAGTAGGGAGGGTCGCAAGACGCAACGGAATACGTATATCGTATACTGACAGATTTCACGCCGGGGAGGCCTTGTGCGTGTTGGAGAGTAGACACGACTGATATTGTAGGATGCAATCAGATGCAATATACCTACTGCAGAATATGCGCTTTACAAAGTTAGGTTCAGTTCTAATAACTCAATAATTAACGAAGCGTTTTGATTCGATATAAAAACTTTATTTACCGATTGTATCGACTAGCATTCTATAAAAGAGCTTTTTTGTCGTCAAAAAATTGAAAATCTAATTAGTACCTATCGAAATCAATTATAGTAGATCGATGTCGCTAAAATAAAAAAAAAATTTAAAAAAAACGAAGTAATCTATCAATTAGCGATTTATATCGAATCGATAAATATATCAAAATCATTTACGCCAGGCCTTCTATTGCATTTAAATAAATAAAATCGTAGGCAAACATATAGGATCTGTATCTATGTTTAACATAGATGAAAAAATATCTAAATCAGAAGAAACGTCTTACGGTTCTAAATGTAGGACATAGATGTAAGTAACATTTCTCTACAACATTGTAAATAAAAAAAATTGCAAGATGACGTTTTCGTAATACCTAAAACTAAAGTTTTTATATGTTGTTAATATTAATTTTTAAATATACACGTACTGGATGAGAGAGGTGAGTATGGAGAAATTACAAAATTTCGATGTTTGAGTTGAAATAAACTGCAAAGATTTAAAAAGAAACGCACAACTCAAAAATCGAACTGGTCAATTTCTTTGAATTTTTTTTTTTATACAACGGTAATTTATAGTTTAAATTGTATAGTATAAGTATTGTTATAGTCTATAATAAGAAGAAAATACTGTATTTCAAAGAATATCTGTTTAGTACATGTTCATAATGGTTGTCATTATTCTCAGTGCGATTATTAAGTCTTTTAGAAAGTGAAATAACTATTGGGTACTTCTATGTAATGTATTTATGTGAAAAAGGTTTTGATGGCTGTTAGATTTTAAATCCAGACAGCTACAAAACTGCATTAGATGAATTACCATCTGTTCATATCTTGTATGGTTCTTAAATTGTGTGTTCAAAAAATGCGAAAATTTCTAATGATTAGCACTATCAATCCATGCATCATTACTCTATAAAATTTGTAAATGTACTTTTAAATTTTTATTTACTTAGTATGTTAGTGTGTGTGTCGTTTTATTGTAGACAAGGGGTTCTATATTTATTCGATGCAATACTTATGCTATACACTTACAACCAAGACAACTTGGAACTTTAAATAAAACAACTTGGATAACTTTTATTGTTTATTGACTTTGTTGTGCCTTAGAACAAATAACTTTATCTCTAACACTTCTAGACTTTTATACTCCCATATATCTCAAAAACCTTATTTACCTATTTAAAAAATAACGATTAACAGCATATACACACAGGTACTGCGAAAACGCAAGTTATGTATTTTTATATTTTGATAGTTGTCTGCTCTACACTTAGAACAGCAAAAAGTTTTCCAATAAAAAATATTATAAATTTTAGTGGTCAAGAAAAACCAGCAATATTTAAATTTAAAATTCTAACGTAGATAATTCAACTGTTTTTTTTTTTACGTTTGTTTCATTGGTAATTTGTACTTTTTTCACTCCAACATTCCAGTTGCTTCGGTATTTTAACGCAAAAAACAGATTGTGCAAAACATCTTGTTCCTTATGAAGTTGACGCAGGTGTGATTTTGCGCAGGTGCGGGGTCCGCAGTTTCTGTCCGCTGATAACCATTTTTCCTATTGCGCTTCAACTTCAGAGCGAACAAGTAGTTTAGAGAGCGTCGTATGTACTTTGTGTTTAACAAATGTCTACTAAAGATATTTTAATGAGATTTAACTATTTTAGGAAACAATGCTCTGTCCTTTTCTATATGGATCCATTTTACATCAAGTCTATTAAAATATTTCAAGTCAATACAAAATATACTGAAATATCAAATCAAATGTCTGCTATGGTATTCATCTTCATGTCTGTCTGTTGATCAGGATCAATTCAATACTTTTGTTTGCTGGTTTTCTTTTCTCATATTTTCACTTGTTTAGGCTATATAAAAAATTGAGAAAATTGAAAAAGCAAGAAAGAAAGATAGGACAGAAACCATAACATAGACGTACTAAATAGTACATTGTTTTTACGTCAACATAAGAAATCAACACACAAATAATAATTATATTGAATTTCTATTGAGTATCAGCTATTTTTTTGGAAATAGTAGTAGAAATTCACAAATATGCAATTACTTATTCCTACCCAGTAGTTTCGTATACATAGATGCATCTGCATAGGTATAGATACTTTCATTAATTATGTGTATTGCACATTTTCTCACAGTATTTTAATCGTATTCATTGAATTTGAAACCTAAATTTATTTAAAAACGAATATAAATAATCATATAATTAACTTGTATAATATAAAAGATAGGAACTGACGAAGGCGTCGTCGGCGCCAAAAGAAATTTAACACTACATCGTAAAAGTTTTACGCGCTTAACTTGTATTCTATTTTGACTGTCGTCGTTTAGAGTACATTTGGAACTATTTCGATTGAAATATATTAAAAATATATGTATATTAATGTATGCGTATCCAGTCTGCGTGCGCATTTATAGGCTTATGAAAGACTTGATCGATATCAGAGTTAAAACTTTAATTCCTTATATATTATCATGGTATATTATTAACAAAATGTCATGGCAAGTGACAAAGGTGAATCGTCAAATAATATTTAAAATTTATGAATATTTCTTTGGTAAATATTTTATATCCCATGAATATTCAATATACTATGATTCGTCACGTGTAGGTATTAATTTTAATAATGCGAATTTTGTAAAAGCTACCGTTTGTTTGTGTAGGTATATTTCACAAAAAATAAAGTTCAAGATGGAGCCATGAAAAATTAGTTGTCTTTAAAAAAAATCAGAAAATCTATATAAGTTACGCACGCAAAATAGAAATATAATATAAATGATCGTATTTATAAAAACTTAGCCGATTCTAAAATACGTTTTATCAAGTTTTTCTCCATGGAAAAAAATAACAAATTCACCCCTTTTAAACTACACTTTCAAGAATTACATTTTTATTAAACTATAGTCACTTGCTAAAATTTATATACGTATCCAGGCTTTACCCCATTCATTATTTTTTTCGTATTTTTAACGGCGCGCTTAGAAATGAATATTTGCGTCTTTTTCACTCGTATCCAAATCGACAGTGGTAAGAATGATGGTACGTGGGTCATTTGAAAAGTTCTTAGCCTAACATACTTAATGAAACCACACGATTTTGAGTTTATTTTTATTTTTCAACATACTTTCCTCCGAGCTCAAAACACTTTTTCCATCGACCCGGTAAGGCTTCGATACCCGTTTTAAAAAAATCTTCGTCTAACTCCTCAAAATAAGCGTCCACGGCGGCTATGACCTCTTCATTTGTAAAAAAATGTTTACCACATAAAAATTTTTTCAGCTTTGGGAACAGATAAAAGTCGGACGGTGCTAAATCCGGTGAATATGGGTGATGAGGTAACAATTCGAAGCCACACTGATGGATTTCTGCCATTGATTGCACAGAGGTGTGAACGGGCGCATTGTCCTGATGAAACAAGACTTTTCTTCTCAATAAACCTGGACGTTTTTCTTTGATTTCTTCTCTCAAACGACGCAACAGGTTGCAATAGTAATCGGAGTTTATTATTTCACCCTTTTTTAAATAATCCACGAGAATTATACCCTTTGCATCCCAAAAAACGGATGCCATGACTTTGCCTTCTTTGGGGTGGGCGATTCTGCTCTTTTCAATTGTTTCGACTGTTCTTTTGTCTCGGGTGTATTGTGGTGAACCCAGGTTTCATCCATGGTTATAAATGTTTCAACAAATTCTATCAGTCAGCTTCATATAACTCTAAACAGTCGCGAGAAGTTGTAAGTCGGTTGCGTTTTTGTTCCACTGAAAGCAGTCGCGGCACCCACCGCGCAGACACCTTAGGGAATCCAAGTACAGTAGTAATTATATGATGTGTTTGCTCAGATGCCTACAGTCTTAGCTATCTCCTCGACAGTCAATCTTCGATCAGATAAAATTAAATCACAGATTTTTTCTTTGTTTTGATCAGTGGAAGCAGTCGAAGGCCGGCGACTACGGTGCTCATCTTGAATGGTCTCACGACCATGTTTAAACTCTGCCACCCAGTTTTTAACAGTCGCATACGAAGGAGCGGACTCACCCAAAGTAGCAGACATGTCTTCATTTATAGCTTTTGGAATTAAACCTTTCAAATTTAGGTATTTTATCACTGCACGATGTTCAATTTTATCCATTTTCAAAAATAGCTCTGACTTGACTTACGGTATCACGTGTAAACGAACAATGAGTTACTGTGAATAAACTAAACTGTGCATACTTATTGCTAAATAATGTAACTACAAAATGAGGGTAGTTATAAAACAAAACCAATGACTTTAACCATGTTAGGCTAAGAAGTTTTCAAATGAGCTACGTAAATGAAGCGCGCCTATTGTTTAGTGTCTACAAGGTACAAGAAGTTACCAGCTGTACCAGCGCTTCAGAATGTGGCTTACTGTTGAGAAGAGAAATATTGGATTTGGCATTGCGTAAAGAGAACAAAAAAGATATTGTTTGTTCCTTTTACACACGTGTAAATGCCTAATATATATTATGTTAATAAATCGTTTGTGCCAGCTTTTCTTGAGCCACCTGTATATGTGTGTACATTGATTGCCCCACAAGTAAGCCGCTGGTAAAATTAACATATATGAATGCATATATGCCATCGTTTCTCTGATATCAATCCTCAACCTCAATCAACCCAGCAAAATTAGAAAAAAACACTCGTTATGGGTGGTAATTACAGCCATTCTATCGTTAAACTGGTATAATGCCCATAAAGAATGAACTGACTGACTGACCAACTAACTAACATATCAACGACAGTTCAAACGGTTCAAACCGTTACGGAGTGTCCATACTATTACCGAATATATATATACATAATATTCGGTTTCGGCTTTCAAGATTTTCGGTCGTTTTTTAAAATTTTTACCGAAATTCGGTTTCGGCCGAAAGAAAAATTTGTCTTTCGGCATAATTTCGGTTTCGGTCAAAAGAAAAGGTAATTTTCGGTTCAAACCGAAATAAATTTTAACATGTCGCAACAAGCTCGCTGCACAAGAAGGTCGGTGACGACACGCCCGCCTTGCCGCGCTTTTTGTCGTAATTTTTGATTGATGATTGGACGTAGGGTTGATAGGTAGTGTCAAATACCTTGAATGAGCGGTAGAAAATTTTTTGCTAAGTGCTTGTGCTTCATGTAATATTCATACGGCTGCGATATTTCGGCTTTCGCTTTCGGCCGAAAGGAATTAAAAAGTAAAAAGTTTCGTTTTCGGTTCCGATCCAAAGAAAATATTGGGTTTCGGTCGGACACTAGTTCAGACTAGACGGGAACGGGGGAAAAAACATATGAAAACAATCGCCGCGAACGCAGTCCCGACAATTTTTTTCATAAATTTTTTCTCCCGTCCTCGTGTCGTTTGAAAGGTGGATAAAATTGATATTTTGCATGGAGGATGGAGGCTTTTTATAGAATGTAATAGATTGTGAATAGATTTTTTTTTTTAATTTTCCCCTAAGGATATAAGAAGGGGTCATGAAGTGTGTTAATATTTGTATAGAAAAAAACATAAATATAGCGCATACTCGTATAAACGATTCCGATGATTCCGATGATCCGACGATGATTCCGAAATCATCCACAAATACCTTTTAGATCTAAACAAATAACTAAACCCATATTTTACCGATATTTCAAATTAAATCCCTGACAGGGTGAAAGATGATATTAAAATACCTATATCAATCAATGCATAGCCTGAAAATGCTGGGTCAGACAACTTAATTTTTGCATTGGGATTCTTTACATAACTCGAAGCATTCATTAAGAATAGTAGATTGTTCACCGAGGGAAGAAAGCGGCCGATTACCGCTGAGTGTGCATTTAACATACGAAGCCGGAATCGCACTTTCTCCAGAGTGATACATACTACTTTATACTACACCTACGAGGAACATGAAACAAATAAAATGTTTTTGAATTAAAGTTAATACTATAATTACTACAATTATTAACACTTAAGGCAATGCTTTTCCCCGGCTCCAACAAGATGTCAATAACAGTTTCTTTTAATTCTATTGGAGTCAATAAATCGTCACTATCGCTTCTAGAGGACATTTTTAGTGACATTATGCAAATTAAGCAAATTATATACTATTGAAAGAAATCCGCTCGCTTTTTTAATATAGTTTGACGGTTCTGACGTTAGTGAGCTTTTTTATTAAATTTTCTTTCAGAATAAAAAGTAAGTGGGCAGTACCGTATTGCGTCTTAATATTAAAGATTCGTATTTTAATATTAGAAAAAACAGCGGGAGTAATGGATTTTCGTACATTTATCTCTCCCACGGGAATAAAAAAGGACTATCCGCCTTCTTCTTTAAAAAGTACTAGAGCACTTTCCGAGCAGGCGTAGTATAAAGGATTTTTCAAAATTCGACACCTAAACGTAAAATGAGGATTGAAACTTACGACTCATTTTCGTCTTCCCATATGTATCTACTACTTTCTCACCATCGCGTCGTACTTAACTGTCATATATTGCACGTCATAAATGTCATAAAATTATGGCATTATTTGAAATGTTTACAAATTTTTCTAGACGTCATGCGTCATCCCAAATACATCATCATCATCATCAGCCCATTTTTACCCCACTGCAGGGGCTTAGGCCTCCCCCAGGGTGAGGAGGGGGGGCTTGGAGCTTAAGTCTGTTAAGAACTTTAACGACCGCCATCTATTGACAGCGTCCGGGACCGACTGCTTAACGTGCCCTCCGAAGCACGGTGTCAGTGATATTGTGTACTTAAGTCAGACAAACTCATTGGTACACGCCCGGATTCGAACCATGGCCCTATGGGACCTTATAAATTTGAGACAGGTTCGTTGCGCTCTGGGCTATCATGACACTTACAATGCCATATCCCAAATACAATGAGCCCTTACTCGTATTTTTACTAGTTTTAGCAAGAAAATACACGCTTTTTAACTAGACTATGGCAACGGTTACTAGAAATGCCAATCTCGCACACGAATAGCTTACGCAATCAACTACGTCATAACTATTCATGTATGGTAGGTATATGAATGCTGACGTATTGCATGGAAAATGTGTATAAAAAAAACGTGACCAAAGGCCGAAGCCGCTCGCCCAAAAGCCTAGACTTAATTTGTTTAAACGAAGTGAACAACCTCAGTTGTTACGCGATACGGCGACAGCCCCCGTATCTAAAGCCTGCGGCGTTGTGTCGCTGGGAACGGATGAAATCAGTATACATTTCATACTATATTTTCCCATAGTAAGCTGAGACGACAACAAAATATAAGCCCTTGTTGTTAATTTAACTCCTATTAAAAGAAATTTATTCCTAACGACCAGTTAAATTGCCTGTCAAACGATGTGTTAAAGTCAAACTTCACGCTTCGCAAAATTGATTAAAATAGTTTTTAGTGACCTACAACCGCTAGAAATTTTCGTAAACCGTCTGTTTGTCACAGTTTAGTATGTCCTATAATTCAGCACTATTGTTTTTTGTTTGTACATAGGTACATTTAACTTTTGTGACAACTATTGAAATTTAAAAATAGCACGCATCTATATCCTATGCATTCTATGTCTCTACACAGAAAAAAGTTTTTGGTTATAAGTAACAAATATTTTGATTACTAGTTACCTAAAACTAGTGACAACATAACTACTGCTATAAGTAATCAAACTCAGTTGTACCAGTTTACCGACCAGTAGCTTGCATTTTATTTTGTTTGTTCATGCATTGGAACTTTGTTTAAAAATTATCATAGTTTGGCTATTTTCATGGTAATACAACTAGTTCTGCTATCTTACTTTTTTCAGTGTAAATAGTAAATTTATTTAAATATCGATTTAAATACGCGAAAGGCCATTTACCATAGTAAAAAAAAACAGTAATATTTTTAGTATTTATTTCGTCATCACATCCTGTCTTTTCGTCTGTTACAGTGATGGAGCTCGTTTGTGCGCTATGATCTACTATGATTTTAAATTAAGTTTATCTGAACTGTTATGCCATGAACGTTTAAAATCACCTTCAGGCGAATCTGCTCCTTCTCGATTTTAACGATTTTTAGATGGTTAATGAATTTCAAATAGGCAAAACTAGCGTTGAAAATGGCGACAGAAGTGGACGCCTTCCGAGGAAATTAACTATAGAAAATGTGTGAACTACTGAAAATGCTGCTACGAGAACTCACGAGTCACTTAGAAGGACATAGAGAGATTCTTGAACTATAGTTCAATATGTTCTTATACCATCTCATATGAGTATCTTGCCGTGAATAAACACTGTTGTCATTGGATGTGCTCTCACACGTGTGCTCTCCGAAACAGAAAAAAAGCCCGTGTGGATTGGTGCCGACAAATGTGTGTACGTTTCGAAAATTAAACATCGAGGTGTGTTTCTGAAATCATTGCTGGTGACGAAACATGGATAGATATCAGTATGATCCGGAAAACAAGAAGCGTTCGTCGGTATGGATCTTTTCAGAGGACAACTCGCCAGCAATATTGTGAAAGCCTCGGCAAACATTGGCAAAAAGTGATGGTCAGTGTTTTGTAATCTTTGGTTCTAGGTTTTCCAACCAGTCGGCGTCTCGGATGAAATTATAAGGGTTCCGTTTTTGTTATTTGGCTACAGAACCCTAAAAGTGACGGTCCACTATAGGTCTACCAGTGTATATAAATAAAAATGGAGTTTATTCAGTTTTAATTAGACATAAACAACTATTTCCGATAGTCATTCTAGCAAAACAATGTGTAATGTAATGTACTAATACGAACAATTGTAATTTAATGAACAAAAATTGGTGAATGCCTTTTGGCGTAGGTACCTACATTATGAAAGCAAGAGATTACGTCATAGAAATTGACAAATAAATTAAAAGTATAAAATCTTCATATATAAAAACAGTCAAAACAGATTCGTTCGTCTCTGTAGGTATTAGAAATTTTTGACAACGTCTTTTCTTCTTCTTTCTTGAAAACTATTTTCATTGTACACGAGTTTTCTATCTCGCGTTTCGATGGCCAGTTTTAGTCCGAGTTTCAGTGCGCAAGGTCCCAACGCGCCGCTTTTCACCCCCGAGAAATTCCCGCCAACCCCGCAAAATTGCGTATATTTTGATAATCTAGTTTCCTACTTCACTATTGAGTGAATATTCTTGTTTATTCAAAGGCAAAAAATATATTTATTCATAGAACACAGAAAATATTATTACTTAACCGTTACCGATAGGATTAATAAATTAGTTCAATGGTTTAATTATCTACTAACGCACCAGTAATTACCTTTGCGAGACCTGCCAAGTAATATAAGCTATGACGATATTACGCGTTATACACAGATTACATAACCATACCTACATTTTTATAACTTTGAATGGCGAAAGTAAACATAACGTTATCGTGTATCGAATTATGTATTGAGTTCAGGCCTGCATAACATTAACGGACTAGTTAAAAGTTTTCTAATAAAATATTACTCTGATATACCTACTTAATTTATATCATATCAATAACGAGTCAAGTATACATTGTACGGTCCTGAATTTACCTCAATGAAGTATTTAATTATGGTAAAAAAC
Source organism: Luffia ferchaultella (assembly GCA_949709985.1). Taxonomy (NCBI): domain Eukaryota; kingdom Metazoa; phylum Arthropoda; class Insecta; order Lepidoptera; family Psychidae; genus Luffia; species Luffia ferchaultella. The sequence goes on along the minus strand of OX453242.1, from coordinate 19,693,427 downwards.
TGAACATTCTTTCATAATCATTCGAAATTCCGTAAAAATACAGCTCACATACTACGGTAAAATAAGAAACTTGGACTACTTATGTAGTTATGGACGAACCGAAAGTTTTTAAATAAAATAAATATTTACAAACTAAAAAGTTAAAAATGATCCGTTTACTTTAAATAAAAAATTTTTAACGGGCGGTATGTACATAGTTTACGAAGTCGGTGCCAAGTCATTCACTTTATATTTGTTATAGTTGTAAATATCATAGGTAAATATATCATTGTTGTATTTAATTAATGTGTCTGAATTGTCCGCCTATTTAAAGTGTCTTGTGTAAAGTGAATTGATACCGACTTCATAAATTATTATACATAAGTATGTGCCGTCCGTTAATGCTCCTTTCTTTAAAGAAAAAATATCATTTTTAACTTTTTAGTTTAAGCTTTTAAAGCCGTTTTTTTTTGTAAATATTTATTTTATTTTACCAATTTTTAGTTTTAAGTAAATGTAATTTGTTTGTATTTTGCATAAATAGGGCATCTAAATGCGCTGCTCAAAAGAGACACCGCCCCGTTTGGAGCAAACTGTCAACAAATCGCAGTATTATGCTCTCACCTAAGCGTTAAAAAGTGTTGTAGCTTTCGACAATAACTTAACAGCATGAGATAATGACTCCCAGACGCAAATACTTGAATAATTAAAAAATAGAGCTCTATGGCAATACATATGGCAAAATAGAGGCACTATGTGTGCCTATAAAATTTAAGAGTATCCCTCGATTTCCCTGGGATTCCATCATTAGACGCTGACGTGGTGACAATAAAACCATCTTGGGAGTTTATCCTTTTAAACAAAAAAATATTTATTAATGGTTCAACGGGAAAATATCTCGGCAACATTTTTGTTAGATTTTTTTTATATAATTACTGACTAATTTCGCAACAGAGCAAGTAAACCACTTCCTATTTTACGTTAAATAAAAACAAATAAATGGAAAGAGAAAGAACATCGGCTACTTTTTGTCCTTGAAAAACATCTCATCACTGGAAAACACTCGTTGAATCACGAGCGGTGACCCGATTTCAATCACTACTATGCAATGTGCAAAAATATTATTAGTTGCGAGAAAATCTCCTAAGGGTACATGAAGAACAACACCACATTCGAAATTCCAGAGTGTCTTTTTTATAAAAATTTACAGCGGCACTTTGAACACAAATATTTAGAAGCTCATAATAATAGCCTTGTGGTACGAGAGAGACTCGTTGAACGTTTTGGCGAAAACTGGATAGGAACCCGTGGTTTTGTGAACACTCCCACAAGATCTCCAGATCTTGCCCTCTTATACTATTTCTTTTGGGGTAGTTAAGAATGAAATTTACTAAACTAACTACGACACTTTTGAGAGTTTAAAGACGTCCTAAGAAGAATGATCATCACGAATAAATCACATCGTGATAAGGAACACCGTGAACCTATGGGAAACGCATAAACTTGTACATTCAAGAAAATGGTTAGCATTTTGAACATGTAATTAATTAACTGGTATGTATGAATTTTTAACAAAATTGTAAAAGAAAACTGTTCCTTATTAATTTTTTTTATATAAAAAGCTATTTTTTATTAAGGAACAACCGAAAAGAATCATTATTTTACATAGAGGACAAACTAAAAAGATAAATGAAAACGAACATTATGGTCAACTTTTAAAGTGGGAAAGTATCTTTATCTATTATTGTTGTTCAGTAGATCTTTCACGGAATGCACTGTTCCTAAAATATGGAAATCGGCTTATAATACACCTATTCATAAGAAGGGTCCCAAGAATGACATACTTAATTACAGACCAATTTCTAAACTATGCATTCTGTCAAAAGTCATGGAAAAAATTGTTCAAAAACAGGTATACGCTGAGGTGAGGCATTCATTGAATGACTTCCAACATGGATTTCTTCCAGGCAGGTCGACTGTCTCTAATCTTGTAATGTTTACCGAATTTGTTACTGATTCCATGGACAAAGGTTATCAAACTGACGCAATATATACGGACTACACTAAGGCTTTCGACCGAATTCATCACAAACGTCTATTATTCAAACTGGGGGGATGGTGGGGATAAGAGGTGATTTATTGAGATGGTTTTCATCGTATATTGACAATAGAACGCAAGCGGTAGTCGTGAATAATTATATTTCTATGGGTCAAGGTTCCCAGTGGTGTTCCTCATGGTTCTCTGCTGGGACCGTTAATGTTTGCCATATTTATAAACGACATTAAAAATTACTTGCGTTCTTCTAATATCTTATGTTTTGCGGATGATATAAAATTGTTTGCCAGGATCACATCAGAACGAGACGCACAAGCGTTGCAAGATGATCTGAGTAGGTTAGATTCATACTGTTCTCTAAATTTTTTGGACATGAATCTCCTCAAGTGTTCTGTTGTTACCTTCAGCAGAAAGAGAAATAATTTGATATCCCATTATAAAATCGGAACCGGTGTTCTTGCAAGAGCGACTGTAGTGCGAGACTTGGGTGTGCTGCAGGACCACAAATTATTATATGACCATCACGTTGAGAATATTGTGGCACGGGCCTCGAGGGCCTTGGGTTTTGTCATGCGTAGCTCCAAGAACTTTACAAAAGCTAAAACTTTTAAAATACTATACTGCACTTATGTTAGAAGTATTTTGGAGTACGCGTCACAAGTGTGGAATCCGCGTTACAGCATATACAAAGCACGAATTGAACGTATACAACAAAAGTTTGTTAAATTTGTTTGTTATCGTTTAAAATACCCATATAACTCCGAGAAATATGAGGAATATTGTAGGAATTTACATCTTCTTCCGCTGTACGTGCGCCGTGACATAGCCGACATTATTTTCCTTTTGAAAATCACGTCTGCTGCCATTGATTGTCCTGATTTACTATATAATATTTATTTCAATGTACCCCGCAATTATAGACGTAAGGTGCCGCTATCATTGCCCCCAGTCAGTACTAACTACAGACAAAATAGTTTCCTCTACAGGGCAAGCAAGCAGTTTAACATTTTAGCACAAACTTATGATTTAGACATCTTCAACACTAGTATTTCTGCGATGAGAGGGCTAATGAGCGAAAAAATTTTCAATATTAATATTCAGTGATATGATGTGCCTTCTGGCAAGTAGGCTTTTGTATTGAATTGTTTAGGTTTATCGATCGATTTGTGGGAATTTTGATTTTTAATTCTCTTATCTTTTAGGTTGCTCTTTTTTTTACAATCTGATTTATATAGGTGTAAATCTGTTATTAGCTGTGTGTTTTTCTTTTTTACTAATTTTACTGTGTATTTTTGTAAGCTGATGATTTACCAAATAAATAAATAAATAAATAAATTAGAATACCGGACAAACGGGAGTCCGACTCGCGTCCCGGAGGTTCCGTATTATATAATGAATTTATCCCTACTCAACGCTAGATGGCACGTAAACGCATATATATCAATTTAAAGATTATAAAAAAAAACATTTTTATGTAATATACTACAAATTGACGATTTTCAAATTATTTCCATTACCTACTTGTGCAGTGAACCTTGCTTTTTGCTAAAGTTCATAATTCTAGGTCAAGCAGAAGCACCCTATAGATTTTCATTTACTTCACGAGTGTCAAATATGCGGCATAAATGGCTGTATTTTTTGATTGTGTCGATTTAGAAGCATAACTTTTTTACAGCTCTAAGGTATCATAGACTAATAGTATTTAATTTTAATTTTAACTTGATACTTCCACGCGTTGTTGCTTGAGAAAAAGGTATTGATATAAAGAAAGACGGACAACGAAATGATACTATAAGGGTTCCTTTTTCCTCTTGTGGTAAGGAACAATTAAATACAGATAATACCTATATACATGCGTAGTTTAGGCAAGCAAAGCCGCGAGCGGCCGCTAGTATATTATAGTTTTTGGCCGAGTAGTTTTCGGAACTCATGCGCCAATATTAATCTATGGTATCGAAGGTTCACACGACCAGTTACGACACCCGACAATGCATTAAAGCTTTAGAAAAAGTGAACGTGATAGGTAATGATCATTGGTAATGAATGTCGAAATAAATACATCAACTTATATTTAATGTTATTACATAATGAAATTGAATCACCTACGCAAAGAGATTCCAATATGGGAATACCCATGCATACCCACATTAGTATCTCTTGAAAGTAAAATTATCAATTACACCTTATTTATATTGTTAAAAGCAACAATAAAAGAGATTTATTTTTCAATTTGTGCAGTTGAAAAATGAATTTTCGTAAAAAAAAGAGCAGAAGATATGACCTATAAATATTAATTATGCTAATGAGAAGTAAGGCGTACAATTTAGTATAATTTTGTTATTCACGTATCCCGGTTAATGATGAGAAACGAGCTAGCTACCAAAGAGCTGAAATGGAGTCGTCAAGTCGTCCCAGATGACGTGTCGCCCTCGTACGTATTTCATTATGACCTAGAACTTAATTCTAACCTTTAAGAAATACCTAGACATGTTCAAATAAATCTCATTTGTCTATATTTCGCATATCATCTTATGTACCTAGTGGTATTTAAAATGGACGTGATTATTTTATATATTTACGGTGTCGTAATCTGAAAAAGGCGAGAATTGAACCCCTGACCTGTCCTAATTTCGCCGATAAGTGTTGACCGTGGGAGGAATTTATACCTATGCTACGGTAGGTATATATATACAAACTTAATAGTTTAATCACAAGTAATTACATTAAGCTCTGACGTTATCGGTTTAATCTGAATGTGACGTCGTCGTTTTTATATCTATCTATTTTTATATCTATTGTGTATCCACGACGATACACGTGAAGGTCGAGCAGCGATTGCGGTTACCGAATTTAATATTGATACCGTACGCCAATTAGCTGAGATTATTGAAAAATTATATGTCGGCAAATTCGTACTGCATTAAGCACTGGAATGAGTCAAGTGCAAAAGTTTTTACATGTGCATATGAAGGTACGGAAGCTTTACGCTCGATGGATACCGCATGATTTGAAGAAAGACCAGAAACGACGGCGTGTAGAGTGGTTGTCGCAAAATAATAGCAAAGTTTAATGGAGGGCAATCATTGGCTGTCTATAATATCGTGACAGGTTCACTTGAAGACTAAAGAACAGTAACTGCAGATTGGTATGTCAACACTTGCTTGCCCAGAGTTTTAGAAAAAGTTCAGAAAAGCGTCCTCGAAGCAAAGTCGTCCTTCATCACTATAATGCGCCCTCACATACCGCTAAGATAACAGAAGCGCATTTGAAGAGTTCAAACGTAAAACTGATGACGCATTCGCCATACAGTCCAGACCTCGCACCATGCGATTTCTTTTTGATCCCAAAAATTAAAGATAAACTAAGAGGCATACGTTTTACGAGCCCTGAATCGGCGGCATTCTATGAAGCTATCGAAGAGGTCCCTAAAGAAATTTGTCCAACTGCTTTTTACAGTGGTTCTACCGAATGCAAAAATGTGTCAATTATGGCGACATATACTTTGAAAAACAATAAATGTATCATAAGTAAAATAGCTCTTATTTATAGGAATCCAGAAAGTTTCAGTATGGCCCATGCACGTAAATGCAGTACAAATAGAACAATAGTAAATAAAAATAAATAAAAACATTATGTATTATTTTACATTAAGTGAGATTAAGTTCTAACTATCAAGGAAAGCACCACCCACGCTCCTTATTCGACTCCACTCATAACGTAATCAAGGAAAATGCGTAACGATTTATGTAAAGCTGCTATGAAAGCTGCCTTATATTATGGTTGTTGCCTTGACGTCACTATATTGTTGAAAGAATTTTTAAGATTTCCAATATCAAACTAGGTTTTCTTGTGCTTACAGAAATATCATCAATACAGCGACTCTAGCAAGATGGAGGATGTCATACTTCGAAACGATCAAAAACGTGAGCAACATAACAGGCTCAGAGATTCACACAAAATTTTACTTCACAGTGAATATTTCGAAACATCAAGTGGCGTATATTTGGTCTGTGGCGTATATTTTTTTGCTCACATTTTTGTAGTCACGACCCGGTATTTCTATGCACATCCATGGTTTGGCATCAAATACAGACAGAACAGTGCATATAGAGCAAAATGTATTGATATTATAATTTAACCAATAACGAGTGCAATGACAAATAAAAAAAACGGCAAAACGCAAATAACAGGCTATCTGTAATTTTCTATGGAGTTTTTACTAAATTTTTACTTATAAAAGTACATTTTATAAGTTAATCTATTACCCGTGAAATAATATTAGGACTTTAGGAGTGCATATCTCAATAACTGTTGACTTAAATAAAAAAAATTGTTTGAAACCTTGATGTCATTTTCGAAGATCTATCGTTTGATAACTCTCGCGTTAATATACGATGATTTTTTTCGTACTTTCAGTTACATGTATGGCGACCTATCCCAAAAAAAAAAATTTTCTAATTCCACTACGTTGTCGTGTAGCGGTTTATAGATTACACCTACCTTCCAAATTTCATATATATATTGCCAATAGTTTCCGAGAAAAACCCCAGACAGACTAACGGACGGACGGACGGACATGGCGAAACTATAAGGGTGCCTTTTTTGCCATTTGGCTACGAAACCCTAAAAATAACGACATAAATGAATTATGCAAAAGACATAAATAATGTACCTAATTATAGTTATCCAGTTGGCATTGGATAATCAATTTGGGAGTGAGGGGTCCGATGGGAGATCGGGGCGTCAAGTGCTTACTTTGATTTATAGCTCCAAATCCTTGGCCGCCCCAACAAATGTGCCACTGGGAGGCGTATAATTACCCCAGACTCAAGACTCGAGGGTTGAAGCGACACGTTCATTTAGTAGCCCTTACTTGGCACGTATATTTTGGTATTTTTGTACATATACACCTAGGATTATTATGTATATATGTATAAATATATATTTAATAATTGCTATCTGTATGTTTGCAGAATCTTGCATGTGCCATAGAAGAAAAGTCGGCAGCCGGCAGTAAACATGAGTGGAATTTCTACTTTCTAATGTTTTGTATTAAGCACTCGATAACCTTCTAACGACGAAGGAAAAGCGAGGCTAATACATATCTATACTCTTCTGAACGAAGTTTCATGTATCAACCTCTATGAGAAATCTAATAAATAATAGTTTTAATTACTAACACTTCAAAATTAAATATTTTAAACCACATTCATTATTAATACTTAAGTAAAAATTTAAATATATTAATTTACCCTTTATAACATGACAAAGTTGCGATTATAAAATTCTGGACTAACATTTCGGTACTTTTAAATAATCGTATGAAAACAAAATCGAATATTTTGCGTATATGACTCAAAACAATACAAACAATTTATAAAATGATGTCGTTTCAATGGAGAAAAGAGTGACCCGAGAGTTTATAAACTTTCTAGAGGCGATCGACAGGCGTGGCACGTGCGCTCTACACGGAGTTTGTTCAACTTACGAGCTATGAGATTTACTCCTTGTATCATTCATTAGTCATAGAAACATGATAACAATATAATACAACTGATAAAGTGCAAACTCTTATGCAGAACACTTTTCAAATATCTAATTGATTACTGTTCTATCTATTATAGATTAGCGAACGTCCGCAACTTCGTTTGCGTGGTTTTCACAATTTATAGTTTTTCAAAATATATTTCTAAATATTTTCGGAATGAAAAGTAACCTAAAAAAGTAGTACCTAATACTAAAAAAATATACTTACGTATTATCTAAAAAGACCTCTATTTGCCAGTGAAATTCCCGTCAAAATTGATTCAGCCTTTTCGGAGATTAACTCGGACATGCGAAGAAACAGACAGGTAGCCAGATATAAATTTAAAAACACGCGTGTTAAGTGCAAATAAACATATGAGCAAAAGAAAAATTTCGATGCACAGACGGACGCTGCTTATATATTTGTATAGGTAGGTATAGATAGATGAAACAAAATTTCTTTGTTAAGTATCCACCGATAGATACTTTACGACATTGGTATGGTAGTTTGTAAGTCCGTCGGTACATCCGTTTGCGTTCTAATATCGTTGTTTTCCAACGGATTTTCTTGGAACTTGGCACAGAGGTTTCATTTGAACAAATTGAGCAAACGAGTTTCGTTATTGACCAACGCATTTTTTGAGACATATAGTACTAAAGTTTCATTTAACTTGGTAAATAAATGATTATTATTATTATATTTCTAGTTTAGCACGTACCATTTTGAAACTGAATGGAGCAAATGGAGCCCATGATTGTTCCATTATTTTCCAACGGATTTTCTTGATACTTGAAACTCAAGTTCCTTTCGACCTCTAATTTTGCATGTACCATTTGCGAGGCAAGGGTTTCGTTATTTTCTAACGGATTTTTTTTAACTTGAGACGATGGTTCCTTTTGACCTCTAGGTTTGTAAGTACCGTTTTAGAGCTGATTAGATCAACTGGAGCAAAATTTTGCTCAATTTACGTCATTTTCGAACGGATTATCTTGAAACTTGGTACAATGATCAGGATTTCAATTGTAAAATCGCAGCGGCGCGAAGAATATTACACCTGTATAAATTTTATTAAATATTTTTAAAACTCATATTAAAGTGCATTTAACTATTGCATTTTTTTATTATTAAGAAATAAAAAAAGATTTCATCCTTGACTGAAACCACAGCCGAAAAAAAAGTTTAATTAATTCTTTAAATAATTTCATGTAATATATGAAAAAAAGTCATTAATGATTTAAATTTCAATGTATGCTGTACTTTAAACTATGATATTGCTATACCCGGAGGTGAGCCAGTCACGGCCGAGATTCGTTCTGCATATAAATATACAGGGTTTGCATCCGATTTCTTCTCTAAAATCGTGCAAGTTTCAAATAACGCACACGGAGCGATCACACAGATACACGGCCGACATGTTTACAAGGAAAATGACATCATATGTGCCCACAAATCATAAGTTCCAGATAAAGCAAAAGTTAAAATTCACGACTAGATGTATCACCACAGCGCGTATCGTTGCTCCAACATTTAAAGTTAGCGCATCTATTAAAATCACTCGAGCGTCAAAAAGATTTCATGTCCAATGCAACGTGTCCAAATTCAAAATTCAATTCACGCTTGGACATACTAATAGCAAACCAAGTATGTTGATTTAGTCGGGTAATAGAAAGTGATGAGTCGAGCTACTTGCAGGGGAATATTAGGCTCAGAGACGGATAGACAGGTGCGCCTAACATTGACACCGCGACACACCTCGCCAATTGACAATATCTCAGTCTTTTAAATAACTTTCTGAAGGTCGGGAGCGTTAGATTTTGATATATTTCAGTACTGGTGACTGCACCGACATGTCCCCGCATCCCAGTTATATAACCTTTTCCAAAATGAAAACTAATTATATAAACTTTTTTTGTACGCTTTCGCCCTATATTTATTCGTATTGTTCTCAATTGCATTGATCTCTGACTTAAATAATAAATAATACCCATTATCAACGTTATTTACTAACCTCAAAAGAGACTTCATTATCGAAGTTTCTACCGTTTTCAAATTTTATTAAGCACCGCTGGTTCTGCGGTCCTTGAAGGGTACCAATTTAGGAGTTAAACAATTAGTAGAGGCGGCCGCGTCAATATAATTGTCGATCCCAGCGGCCATTGTACAGCGAGCAGTGACATGGCGCTTGTGCAATTCAACAATTATAAACAATCACGCCATGTCGGCTACAAATCAAAATCAATTCTTGCAGGAATTCCTATTAGACGGTATATTTAATACATTAGCTAACACAATGATCATGCAATGATACTCTAAATGTTACTGGAAAAGTCTATGATAGTCGTCACTAATGTTCGCTCACAATAACGAAGTACTCCTGTTTTTAGGGTTCCGTAGTCAAATGGCAAAAAGGAACCCTTACAGTTTCGCAATGTCCGCCCGTCCGTCTGTCTGTCTGTCTGTCTGTGGTTTTTCTCGAAAACTATTGACAATATATAGATGAAATTTGTAATTAGGTATAGTCTATGAACCGCTACACAACAACGTAGTGAAATTAAGAAAAAAAAATTTTTTTGGGATAGGTTGCCATACATCTAACTAAAGTACGGAAAAAAAATCATCGTATATTAACGCAAGAGGTGCCAAACGATAGATCTTAATAATGATATCAAGGATTCAAACAATTTTTATTTAAGTCAACAGTTGTTGAAATGTACTATAAATTTACGCTTTCTTTTGCAGAGCTTATTCTTTTCACAATCGATACTAAAAGTCAAAGGTTCACTGTAATAAAATAAGTAATAAAAATTGTCTCTAGCTATCAGTGCACTCATGTTATTACTTTTCGGATTAGTCAGAGAGGGTCGAGCGCCTTCTAAATAACTAACGAAATAAAAACGAAATATATAAATTAAATAACAATAATTCTTAAATTACACAATAATAACGATTAACGGTGGTGGTACGGAATCCTTCGTGTGCGAGCCCGATTCGCACTTGGCGGTTTTTTTTTTAATTCTCTATAAGATAAATTGCGTATAATATATATTTTCAAACAGGAATGATGCGAAAATTAATGATTAAAGTCACAAACTATAACTAAAGTAATGACGGATTAAAACTTAGTCGGCTCAGTCAGGTGGGTTAATAAGTAAAAAAAAATTGTCACAGAATTATGTATGTACATACGTAGTACAACTATTAAATTTCCTAGAAGCAAACATTTATTTTATGTACATTAGAAAAACGGCTTCGACCGACGCTACGGTGAGTGAGATATGTCATTTTAAAGAGACTTAACCTAATACCAATTCAGAAAATATGTTGGATATTTTGTCATATCTTTGATAGTAATCCTAATTCCAAATAGGTAGTAATTTTTCCAAAATTCAAAAAGTGTAGTAATCAGTTTATTATAAGTAGGTACCTACAAGCTACATTATTTTGTTGAACGAGATGAATCAATGAAACATGCCTGTTTAAATATACCTACTAACTAAAAACTTTGGACATTGTTTGACTAAAATTGGAAAAAAAATCGAAAATAAAATACCATAGTATTTATATTTTTGCATAGCCGAGTTTAATTCTTTCAACGTCGGGTTTTCTTTTTTACCGCATACGGTGCTGTGTGTGCTTTAATTCCATATTATTTTTTATGATACGTTTAAATCCATCCCCCTCATATGAATGTAGCCTGAGCAAAACTTTATTTAGGTATAAAATTCATATTGAAAATATTTCCTACGCCGGCGTGTAACGTACTTAAGTATACCCACCTATTTGTAGATCAACAAGACATTAATGTCTGCCTATTCACGGGAGCGGACGCATTGAAATACTTGCGTATTGTGCTCCAAATAACTGGCCAATACATTGTTAAAAATAGCCGCTGCATTTACGTG